>MU866368.1:687-38603 GCA_033296915.1 Triangularia setosa | reverse complement strand
GGGCGCGCAAAACCCCTTTCACCCGGGGTTTTTTTTTTTTTACCGGGGTGGTGGGCCCCCCGTTGGGGGGGGGGGGGGGGGGGCGGCGCCCCCCCCAAACCCCCCCCCCCCCCCCCCCCCCCATGAGCATCCTGCAGGCCCAGAGTTGGTGGAGGCATCGATCTCCAGTAGGGTCCCCAGTCAGAAAGAGGCTGTGGTCTGTTCACGAATTGCAGGGGCAAGGGGGAGGGTTGACAGGGGGCAGGGGCATGGGGCAGGGCCAGCGACTCCACTGGGCGGGAGATACATTGGGACATTGGCAATGGATGGTGACATGAGGCTGGGTACATGAGGGTGTACAAAAGGTACAAGAGACAAGGGTGGTGATGGGTTCCCTCCAGTCCTGGTCCATTCCGGGCCTCTGGTTGGCCAGCGACAAAGACAGGGGTTAGCGAGTGTCGGCGGAGACCTCGAGGCTTGGTGCGTGCTTGTTGCAGTGTGCAGTGTGCAGTGACAAGACAGCAGACGCCAGACGCCATCGACAACTGTCCCTTTGCTCTTGATGGCCCCCTCAAGAAGTTCCGGAATGAAGAGGAATGCAAGACAAGCGCGAGGAAGAGAGAGAGAAAGGAGAGAGAGAGAGAGAGAGAGAGAGAGAGAGAGAGAGAGAGAGAGAGGGAGAGAGAGAGAGAGACACGGAATGACAGAAAGACAGAAGTCCCGTCCACGCCTCTGGGCCCGAAGAATAGACCAGCCGCGACCATGGTCGACCCTCTCTTTCCCGCTATCACCACTGAAACTGTTTCTCTGCTCGTCCTGATCGGGCACTCTCTCCCCCACACACCTGCCGTTAACCACCTCTCCCCCGTGCTGCGTTCTGGACTCTGAGCTTGTTTGGATTATTGGAACCAGCCTAAGCAATGCTTTGTTGCTATCAAGATTCTGCTGTCGGCGTAAGGGGCTTCCGGTGGAACTGCCTCCTCATCGCAAAAAAGAATTCAACGTGTTCGGAAGTGAGACATGATGGTGTTTCTCATTGAGCCCCTGGAAAGCAGTGTAGCGCTATTAGGTCTTTTCTCTTGCCAGTGAGGATTGCTTCTTCTCCCCTGGTGAGGGACATGTAGGCGGCCGGAATGGCCGCAGCAATTGACACCAAGCGCCTGTTTCCCCCTCTGGGAGTGCTAGGGCGATTGAGGTCCTCGTGGCTGTCGTATAACGAGTAACCACTAGCCTTCAAATACTTGTCTCACGGCCACATACGCCGTTTTGGGAGACTAGAGCACGCTTTTCCCCTCACTCTCCTCGCCAGCAAACTCCCCATCCACCAACAACCCCTCTCGCCATCGATGGGGCGAGACCCTTCTTTGCAAGCATCACGTCTTGTATCTTGCTCCACTGTAAAAGTCGGCCAAGAGGTGGCCGACAACCGGCAAAGAGCGAAAACGCCATTCGCGGGCATTGTGGAATTCCTGACAGAACCCCGAAGTGGACCTTTGGTTGCGATCACGATTCGCGATCTGACCAGCAGAGGTTATCACCAACAACTGCCGTGATACTGTGGAGGCTCTGGCCGTGCCGCAGGTCCTGGTGTATTCGCAGCATGGAGTAGAAAAGACGTCAAGTACTTGATTTCAAGAAAAAGATATTTTTATTCCATCCATCCCTCTTTGTGCTGTGCTGCGGGTAGCTGCTGCGCATTCTATCCCCCTCCGACGACCACTTCCCCTCCTACCAGGAAGCAGCCTTCTGATGATTAAGCGGTCGTCCGTGCAGATTCATCTCATCCAGCATGAGTGGCTTGACCGCCCTGGGCAGCCAATAGGAAGCTCAGACGTGTGTGTGGGAACAATGTGCAATGTGCTGTGCACGCTCGAAATAAAGTGCACAGCCTTATCTGCATCCGCATTGGGTAGAGCTGTCTTGCCAGAAGGAGGGGAAGAAGGCAGGAGAGTGGTATGTACAACTTTTTTGTGCAGCAAATCGTGGCTTGACGTATGCACCCACGCCAGCGACGCTACCCCTCAGATGATATTCTGCGTGGGTGTGCACAGTGCTCTTGGCATCTGCTTGATTTTAAACTTTTACCAGGAATCGTTGAAATCAACAGTCCACTGCTTCCATATTACGAAGCAGTAGCGTAAGGGGCCACCATCGGCATGTTTTCCGGTGTCCTCGTGTTTTAGCGGCGTGTCCTCGTTTTTTTTTTTTTTTTTTGTTCTCTTCTTCTACCTGGCCATCTGTCAAACCGAACTTTCGAAGATCCTACCTTATGACATAACTGTTCCGCAGGTGAGGGCCGCAGTAGTGTAGTAATAAGCGGCAAATAATGGACGGCGAGATATTAAAGTGCGAGACAACAGAATAACTGCCATGATGCAGGCATGTTGCTGGTCGAATCCATCGGAAGCTCGTGTTCATTCGGCCGAGGATGTTCAAGTGAACAACGTACGCAGTAAGTATCAGGCAGAACTTGCTTGCTGGCTCGTACATAGATCCGGCGCCGGCGCGGAGATGTCACAGTCTTGGTCTCTCAAGTCGCAAGAAATCAAAGGGCCCACCAAAACAAATGAGAGTTCGGATAATGCGGGTGTGACGGGTTGACAAAATGCCAGCCATGTTGCCGGCCTGCGGAACCCATCATTCCCCAGTCCCGTATCTTGTCCAGTGGATTTTTTGTCCGTGCCTCTCTATCTTGCCGACCAACACGTGGAATGTCTAGCATGATTTCTGATCAGTGAGTGTTGAGCTCTCTGAAGCAATTTGTCTGTGTGCCGTTTGATCGGAGAGTGGTGATGAAGAGATGGATAGGTATGGCTTCTGTGTAAGAAACGTCAGGAACAGAGCAAGATCCTGTAGTTTGGTACCGTGGGTTGGGGGCGACCAATTGATACTGTTTGATCGGCGTCTCCCGCCATGTTTGTTTAGAGCCAAGCTTTTAGCGCGAAGTGTAATGTGGTATTGAGAGGACATATCACATATCGAGGCCAAGATCATAATTGCTTTCAAGGTCAACAGCAATCTGGTTGCCGTTAATGAAGCGATGCACGATGCGGGAGCGCGAAATTGTCCAATGCACGCCCTTGTTCAACCACAGCAATGCTGCGTATTCGATAATCTGTACCTCTGGATCGAGTTTCACAACCGGTGATCCGGGGCGACCCACTGGATCTCCTTTGGTGGACGATCACCATCGGTGGAAATCCTAGACCTGCCCTGTTCAAAGAAGTCTTGTCAAGTGACACAACACCCTATGATGTAGGTAGGCCCTATGTCATCGTGTGTCGGTCGGGACGAAGGGCCTCAGACATTAGGGCCATTCGGGACCAGCGGAAAGCGGCACAGTGTCTCTGATAAAGAGTGTACCGGAGGCTGCTGTGGATCGAGTAAGTGCGGGAAGTGCATTAGGACCCTGATGTTTCGCCCTGCTTATTTGGACATGACATGTGTTGCATACTGTAGTGTAGTCGACACATCTCGCCATCACAGTCCGCTACCTGAAAAATGTGGTATAAAAACACTCAACGGCTCATTGTGCACTTGAGTGCTGGCGTATCGTAGACGTTGAAGCGCCATGGACGAATTGCAAAGAAAGTGAAAATTGGAGAAACCTCAAAGTTCCAATAGATGCCCAAACAGGTGTTGGCGTGGCTGAGTCGGTATGATCCACTTTTCCGTGGCTTATTGGCCTCTTTACGGCTACGGGCGGGGCGGGACCTGTGTCTCTCCCGGAACTGTGGGGAAGCTTCAAAAGGTAAAATCCAAAAAAAGACACGGCTTCGGGGGGCGGTGCTACCCTTGGGGTCGGGACCAGTCAGAGCAGAGACAACATCGTGACACCAGTCGACGTACAGATTTCTATGCACTATCGGATTTCATTCCAGGCGATTCATTTGGGTTCCCTTCGGTTACAGCATCATGACGGACCTCATCTTGTCCGGCGTCGCTGTGTCTGTGTGGTGTTTATGTTTCCGGATACCGACGGCTTGGGTTTGTTCAAGGCAACATTCTACTAACTTTACCGACCAACCCCTCATAAATTTCCATTTCCTCCCACCGACACCCCATAGGCAAGGCAACTTGAGGATCTGTTGTCGCCCGGCTACGTGTATGCAAGCACCCGCAGGGTCGGACTGCTTAGGGCTGGTTGGTGGGTGATCTCGGGCATATGACTACTGTGTTGGTTCGGTGTCTGGATAGAAATCCGTTCATCCACCATAGTTTCTACGGATACGAGTGTAGCTGCGGCTATTAAAGTCTGGTGAGATCAGATAGTCACAGTGTGTCCAGCTTCCTGCCAAGCTTTGGCGCCACCTCGCGTAGGAGCCACCACCAGGTCCCTATCGTTGGGCTCAAGGACAGGCCTGGGTTGGAGCAAGCAGCCTCTCGGGGTGCTTCTGTATCGCCTCCGAACACTCCAACGTTTTGTGTGAAAGTACTTGGCCAATAAGCTATGCAAAACAAGAACATTCTCACGTATTCGAGGCCTCACCATGGCACAGTAGAGGCTCTGGAATATATACGCTTCAAGCCCTCAACAGAGGGATCGCCCTTGTTATCCGCAGCTATGCTTTGGTTCACATCTCTCCAACCTCGTCTCCCATCCGAAACCATGGCACAATCATCACCACTGGCCTCATGTCATCATACAGTGCCATGCCGTGCCCAGACTTATTGGTCTATTTCAGTCAAACGGCTCTTAGCGAACCATGCTTCGCTCCGCCACCCCCGCCGGCAGTGAGCCCGGGTCCCTGGCCGCAGTACGGCTTTGCACACGCAGAAGCTGATGTTTGGTTCTAGCAAGAAGGCCAAGTATCTCAACTATGATCCGCGGTCTTTCTTTTGGCAATCCATGACCTGACCACTGGTAGGTTCTGTCATGTTTATGACGGCCCAGTGATTGAATGTGGCACATACGGTCCCCGCCATAATGCATCTTAGTGCCCCTGTGTCTCTGCAATTTTGATTGGACGCAATGATGTTCACGATCTGTAGGGAAAAGGGGAGTGGTTTTTCCTCAATGCGTTCAAAACGCTCGGGTCTCACGCTAGGCCCTGCGAACTCGACGCAAGCCAGAAGGGGCCACCAGATAGAAATCAGGATCAGTCAAACAGCCTGCAGCGGAGCCGCCAGTGTTTGTCCTGACGAGTATGTCATGGAGAAAAAAAATTCACTGATTCCAATATCATGTCCATATCTGAAGCCCTGTTTACACACAGGGCCTGCGGTTAGAGTACAACCTGGGGGTGCACAATGTCTCTTGTTGGCACAGCAGACCGACCACTGAACCATACGAAAGTAAGATTCGGATGAACTGATCCGAAGAGACGAACAAGAGTCTCACGTCGAAGGATTCTCACCAACACATTTTGATAATGAGAGATTTGCGTTTGAACATTTCTTATCCCAAGTTTTCAACAACAAGTGGGTATCGTCTTTTAGGAAGCGGTCAGAGAGCAGTGGTCCATCAGATTTTAATGTGCTCATTCATCCCCGGGCAGTCGGCAATGATGCCTGTCTAGCGCTAAACTGACGGAGGAACATCCATCCTGCTCAGAAACACGGCGATGAACCTTGACCAGCTCATCGTGCCATGCTGCAAACGTGAAGCTTCAAATAGCCAAGTAGGAACTGATATCTGTGTGTTTGTTCGAGGGTCGCTGCGAATATTCCGTACATAAAAACTGATGCGTGGCTGAAATAATACAACGCCTTCTCGATCTGGAGCAGTGGTAGGGCTGAGCCCAGCAACTCTGTGAGTGGGTCGCCAGTTGCTGTGCGCGGTTTTCACCTCACCTTATGTAATACACTGCACTGGTTCCACAGGTACATCGACCGACCCCTGCGGTACTTCGCACGTCAATCTCCACACCTGCATCCATGTTGTCGATGTCGTTCAGGAACCCTGGCTGAATAGTGTTGTGTTGATTTCCCAGCGCATCATCGCAACGCAACGCAACCCTACCCGCGGCAGCACCCTGTGTCCTTTCTATCTGTACAATGATCACCCGCTTGCTCTGCCCGCCTCTCGCGCGAGAGAGGATAACTCTTCGGGTTCGGGATTCCCAATTCCCAAACTTTGCCAAGTTCGGCTGTTCAGGGTTACGCTCAACACTGGCCCAATGACAACTAGAGGCCATTTTGGGCAATCAGTGCGACAGGCCAGCCGGGTAGTTTCACGTTTACCTTTGTGAGGCTCTGATGGCAGCTTCGAAAGTTTTCTGTTGCAAGGAGAACGCTGGCAAGGCAGACTGCTGGTATCTTTCATCTCTCAGGAGCTCGGAACCGCAACAGCACCCCATCACAACAACAACAACAACAACACCGATTCGCGATGCCAGCCTTCGGAAATCAAACAAAGAGGAGAAAAGCTATTTGGCCCCTGCACGCCTCGTTTTCTTCACTGGGTCCTGCCAAGGCGGCCTCTCCGAGCGGTGTGCATCTCCAGTTCGAATCAAGCGATGCGGAGATCGCCCAGAGCCTGGCCCTCTGCCGGTCCCTCCCCCCCCCCCCCACCACTTGACTAGACACACATCAATCGCACAACCGTCACCCCCCGTGCCCCTCTCTAAGAGGCGACAACAGAAGACAGCCCCCAATCATTTACGCCATCTCGACAAACTAGGTATGGACGTGAACTGAACGCAAAGAGCAATTCGCTCCCCGAATTTCGAGTACAAAATTGCACCTGCAGTGGGATGCATGGTGGCGTTGAAATGATTGTCCATGTCGGACGGGATCCAAGGATGCGGACAGGACCCTCGGCGGCCCGGCTAACAATGGACCGGCTCCGGCTCCGGCCGGTGCCATCCGACCAAGCTCCGGCAACCCACCGCCCGGTGTCCAGAAAAACACACCGGCCACCCTAAGCGGGCGATCAGCAGTCATTTGTGCGGGAACAACAGGCATACCTCCCAGTGCAAATGAAGCGAGCAGGCTACTACACGTCATGACCGACAACGTGCAGACACCATCCACACTCATCTAGCCATCGGTCAAGAGTCAAGCGAGGGCTTCACTCCGATAGGCTTTCTTGAACTTGGCCGGAACTTGACGCGACATACATACACCACGACTGATGCCTATGTCGGACGGACGGAGGATGGAGTACCTACGATGCACTGTCAATATTCCTACCACGACCCCGCCTCCAAGCTTTTTGACACAATGAAGTTCTGAAAAGATATCTTCTGTTTCGGCCCCTGCCAGCTTAGCTGCAGATCCCCAAACTTTACCACAACCCCTGTGAGATTGCGGCAGTGGACCGACCAGCGTAAAAACAAAAGTAGAAAATGTAAACGAGCTCAATATTGGGCTAATCCCAATACAGACTAGTGGGTTTATCTCTGTTGACAACTTACACTGCATGAATGCTTCCCCTCAAGACAAGTTCATATGTTGTGTTTTACAGAGGACTAATGAAGATGATGAATCAGATACAAACCTCCCGTACCACTTTCTGACTGTAAGATGCGAGCCACGTCTCAAGACACATGTGAAGTTGAAACCTCATTTACCAAGATCAATTAAATGCTGCAACACAGTGTGCACATTTTATCACCAGCACCATCCCTTGGGGCAGAAAAAGAGGACCGTCGTCACAGGGGTGCAACCTCCATTTCTCAGCCGGCAAGTCCCGCTCATATTAGGACGGATAACTGAGGTGATATTGACCCCATTTAAAGTGGTAGGTAACGTGTGTGACCAATCAAACCGACCATCGGCGGTCACGAGAAGCCAACTTGACTGACGAAAGCATCTCGTGTCTTTCCCCAATGGCCTCCCATTCGTTGATCAAACGCTGGTCAACAAAGGTCAGAGGACAGTGGCGGCTTCATTCCCATGAAACTTTTTGCGAAGTCTGCAACCGCTGGGACGAGAGCAAGGCGCCACACCGGCCAACGATCCGGCATATGGCGATAGGACGGCGTAGGATAGCGGCGTTCTTACACGTACAAGAGAGGCCCTTGGCCCTGCCAAGAAGACTTCCCGATCAAGCAACACATTCGTGAGCCCATCATCACCAATATCAATTTCCAGAACATGCCGTCAAAATCAATATTTCGATTCACCTACTACTACACAACGCCGGGCATACCGAGCGTGGTGGAGCCAATCGAGATTCAGAATACATCAAAAGGCGATTGACGCTGATTGCCGCCTTCAACCAAGACTGCGAGGCTTGGGGTGCTGCAGTTGCATGACACTCGACTGAAGAAAGGAGTTTTTCCGATGCAGAGCTTTGCGCATGCCCGCATCGCTGGGACGCTGCGAGGTAACGAGAAGCCGGGCATGTCAAGCGACCAAGTGTTCAAACACCAGAGAGAAGGTGGGTGGTGCTCATGCCTTGGCCGGAGTTTAAACAGCGGCCCGCACGGTGACGGTGGTGACAAGGTTGGGGCAGTGAAAGGCCTGCTATCCGATGTAACTGTAGTCCTAAATTTGGCGACAAGATGCAAGGGTCCGTCAATCAATTCCAAGGACAAGACACCATACGATTCGCACTATGAGCGAGAAGATTGGGTTGCACGGGAACACAGCATTCAGACCATGGAGCCCCTAGCAGATGTTGTGTCCGATGGTGACTCGTTTTTTCCTGCAACGACGTGTTGCTGAGTCCCTTTGGACGAGATGAGGTCCGTGATGGCCCAAGACGACTTGAAGGCGCCATCCCGCTTGTCGATCTAGCGCCTCGTACGAAAAAGGAAATGTGGTGAACCAGTCAGGCTAGACAGGGACGGGGGGGGTCATATTCACTGGACTTGCCCCGGAACGCCAAGCTTCCGGTATGCTTATCTCAACGCAGCCTATCAACAACAGCCATGACCGCCATCACAACCGGTTCTGGACCATCGCCGCCCCATTTCCCCTCAGAAAGTTCAAGCCTATCCGACGATAGCGATGGGCAAACGGTTGATGCTCGGGCCCGGCGGCGTCTTGACAGGGGCGCGCACCGCTCTATCTGGTAATCTGGCAGTCAATGTGAATGGAAATTATGAGTTGGAAATGCGATGAGACTCTCCGGAAGCCCCTCTGTGATTGATAGACGACTCGCTTCCTTTGGATATCCCGCTCGGGCGTCACACACTTCGACAGGAGGTGGTATTGGGCGACACACATCGACATGGGCATCGCTGTCGATGCGGATCATATCATGCGGTTGATATACAGTGCTGCGACAGGATTTACACTCGTTGCCTTTTTCCTCCAATTCCAGCGGCGGCACAAGCAGCGGCAGAGGCGCCGCCTTGTTGCAACACGGGACATGGGGACCACTCGCTCACCCTTGACAGAGCCTGGATATCCCTCAGGCGAGCAAGGGAAAGGTGGTGTTGAAGGTGGACACTGTCGATATCAAGCGAAGCTGTCCTGTGTTCCAGACCGCGCTCTCGGCCTCCATCACTCGCTTATCCCTACGCATCATGATGCCGTGAATGGAGAAAGAAACGGATCTTGATTTTTCCCCCCTTCCCCTTGCTGCTTTGCCATTGAATGTCTCAGGAACTTGCTTCGTATTGCTGCATGTCTTGCCCTTTTCACGCCCATTTTGATTCTGCACATTCCTCTCGGTACAGATTATTGTCTGAGACGGCGTGCATTTACATGTGTTTTGGTTCAAGACTCAGACTTATCGGGGAGGAGGTTGGAGTTTCTCGCTCTCTGTCAGTCGGGACGGATAGCATGAACCAGGGGACCGTGCTTTTCAAAGTTCCGTGCGTCTGGTTTTGGTTTTGACAGGATGGAAAACGCACGAGGTTGCCAAAAACAAACATCAAAACTTCTCGGTAAACAAGCGGGGCCGACTACATAGAGGAATACTTGGTCAACCAAAAAAAACTCAAATCACTGGCCAGGGCTTTGGAAACGTGCCAAAATGTCACGATGTCATCTCTGTGGAGAGCCGCGGATCGATACATACGACGGTATACATGGTGGTCTGCCGTGTCCCTATTCTGATGTTTCCTTGTAGGACACAGGACTTTGTCCAATCCTAGCAGAGGGATCAATTTTGATGCCGACTCGCAGAGCCCGGACCCAGGCCAATTAATATCGGCAGGACATGAAATTACCTGGCGTGCGGAGGAATATCATACTGACACCCAACCATGGTTACAGCAGATGTTGATTTGCGAGATGGGTGAATCGATTTCACACGCTCTGCCGACCCCAGAAGGGTGCGCGCAAAAAACCCCCCCCCCCCAAAAAAAAACCAAAAAAAGAAAACCAAAAAAAAAACCCCCCATCGTCATGCCTTGTCATTCGAGTTGAGGTAGCATTTCATTTCGCTCCCAGAATGGTTTCGTCATGCTAGAGATGTTGGGGGGCGTATGTATTTCTGCTTGGATCGGGAACCAGAGATCTGGCTAAAGCCACGAAACCCTGGGTCCCGCCCGCGCTTGAGGCACCATCGCCATGGTCCTTGGGTCCCTGATTTGTCCCAAAGAGGCAGGTGACAGGAGAAAATGAGCAGCAGCGGCTTGCAGGCCTTGGGTGTTCCGTCCCCCTGGGGAAAAGGGGAGGGGAGGCTTCTGGGGGCTTGTTCCCAGCAGACTGGTTCGGGATCTCCCCTCAGTGCCGCGAGACGACGCCCACCCACCAAAAAGAATTAAAAATAAGCAGTTGATATGCGGAACAGGGTCCTTCTCCTCAAGCGATGACTTCATTACGATTTTTCTAAACAGTCGAGACCCCAGACAATGAGCTCAATAAAATTCCGCGTGCTGTGTATGTGACCCCCCCTCCCCCCATTCTTAAGGAAAGGAATATTACGGGGGAAAAGTCAAATGAATTGATGCGGGTAGCAACATGAACTTTGACCCAAACACCGGGGTATTTTTATCCCCGTTTCTAAAGGGGGTTTGACTGTTCCGGCTTGCTGCACTTGCACCGAGATGTGTGTCTGACAACATTTACAGTTTTGCAATAAAGTATTGATGTCAGTTGAAAATTCATGTGTTACCTATACACAACACTGGATATCAAATCCCGTTTCTAAACGGCAGAGACCCCCGAGATTTGATATCTCCTCTGACAAAAGAGGCTTGAAGGGAGAGGCGTCCGGGAAGAAGAGGTGGGGGTGGTCACCTTTCAGGGTCCTCCCCGCCCCTCCTTACTGGGAGTGTAAGGTGGAGGAAGCAAAAACCCAAGACATTTTAGGCGAGGAGGTCAGCAAACAAGAGACAGAAAGGAGGCGTCTGGAGATCTTGCCTGCTGGTTGAATCTGCTTTTGCAAAACGCACAATGTCAACAAATTCCGAGAATTTAGGCGCCCCAACCTATAGATCAAACCCTGCACTGTCAGCATCATGGGCATGGCATAGCATGGCGTCTTTTTTTTTTTTCCTTTTTTTCTTTTCTTTCTATCATCCTAGTTTGATATCATCGCTTTCCCGACAGACTGGAATGAGATTTGATAGCGGCCGGTTAGGGAGTTTTGGTCTCAGGTACATCATGATCCCCCGGCAGTTTAAGTGCCGCTTGTATCTCTCCTCTTATCAAGAACTAATCCCCCAGCCTTCTGCTAGTTGCATGCCGCGCGCGCTTTGCGTGCGCCCCTCGACACCGCATTTTCTATGGGACCATCATCAGCTTGCTTCTGACCCGGCCGAATTTCCAAACTGGGAAGCGGACTGCCACAAAGAGAAACGGGTTTATCGTTGCGCTAGTTTTTATTTTATTTTATTATTTTTTGGTTTTTTTAGTTTTTGTTTTTTACACGTTAAGGTGTGTAGGCGGGGAGATTTGGGACAGTTTTTTTTTTTTTTTTTTTTTTTTTTTTTTTTTTTTTAAATTCCGTGATTTGTGATTTCACGATAACCCCGCAAGGCTCAACACAAGTACAACGGGCGAACTGACAACGTGGCACCGTGGTCACTGGCGTTGTTGGTCTGTAGCGGTCTTGACTCATCACGATCAGTGCTTTGGCGTCGGTTTCAGCTGTCACTTTCCATTTTAGAGGCAGGCAAGGAGGGGAATGATGGTCGGGTTTTGAGACCGCTCGAGGTTGGACTGTCGCTGCTAGCTGGGGAGAACGCGCCATGTGTTTGGATAGGTACCGAGCACTTGGGTAGGCGGTACAACGTGGACCTTGCTCACAGACGATTTCTGTTGGTCTCCATCATTCGGAGATGTTTCCGTGTCGTGAAAATATGTGCAGAATAGGGGGGGCAAGACCCGGCGTGGGGAATGTCTCTTCCCTCCCTTGCTCTCTCACCTTCCCACGTTTGTAGAAACCTGACGACTCACAGCGGCCGACCCGGCACTTGTCAATCATGCCATCACCAGACCCGCCTATTCCACCGCTAAAACAGTGAGTCTTAACTACAAGAGGAATCGTCAAAATGCATGGGCAGTAGGAAGGGGTCTAGAATCGCTCTCTTTGAACACGGTAACTTGGGGAGTAGTGACCAATCTGATGAGATCCTTCGTACCGGCACGCAGTCACCACGCCCACACAAACCCCTGTTTGACATCGAGGTGGAGGTGAAAAAACGCCTCATCTATTCGTTGCTTTTGACTTTTAGCATTGGACACGTGCCTAACCATCGCTAGATGGCGGGCTTGGAAGACGGTAAACTCCGTTGATGAAGGGCGATTTGGTTGCCTTGTCTTGAAGCTAAATACGACCCTGGAGAGAATCTGAGTAAAGAGGAAAATGCAGATTGAAAAAGTGGTTGGAGGTGAGAAGCATGAAAAAGGTGTGGGTGGTAACGCAATGCAATGCAAGCCGCCCGCCCTTGTTGAAAGTGTAGAGATTTGCACTGCAGTGTGGTGGTCGGCGACCAAAAAAAATCCATTTTTGATGTCAATCTTTCATTCTTCAGTTGAAGAACCGGAGGAGGAAGAAGGAAGGCAGGGTCTAGATTATGTGCGTGTGGCACAGAAAAAGAAGGGATCGCGGGGGTAGCCGGCGGTAGGTGGCTTGCCTTGATTGCTACCTTGGACCCATGGTTGAAGGAGCAATTGGGGAAAGATGATCGACGGGGGGGGGATGATTTTGATGTCTTTTTGGCGATCTAGGCTCGGAAAGAATGGTTACCGGGTAGGCAAAGTGGTGGTCCAGGTTAGGTGCCGATGAGGTATGAGTTTGCGAAGTTATCACATTGAAGAGGGATAGCCAGCCACATTCACGTTGGATGACGGTCCACGATTCCAGGCTATCATTGATCGGTACTTGGGGCAGTCAGTGTTGATACTCGCAGTGACCTTTGCTCCAGTACCTCCCATTGAAAAGTGGTGGTAGGTAAAAAGAAGGCGTCATAGATTCCACGAATGCCCTGCCTGTCAATGTGTCGAATTGTGCCGGATATGCAAGGGGAGAGAAAGATATCCATTTTGCATTTTCGTGTTAGATGACTACCTTAACAGACTGTCCAGTCCTAGTAGTAAGGGCCCTCCTTCTATCCATCCTTTTGCGGCGTTAAACATCCTATCCAACTGGTTGGTTGGGGAGTTTCTTGGTCGGGCAGGCAGCGGCCGGGTCGTCGGGCGCGCGGATAGGGATGGCAGAGGGAAAGCCACCCCCTTAACTAGTTAGTTATCAGTTTCTTGGGCTTTAACTGGGCTGTCCAGTCATGGTCATGATGTGAGGTGAGCCTTAAGGGAGCCTGAGACAGACAGAACGGGTGCATACCCGCCATGTTAAAAAGGGGGCCTTGGTTTGGACTAAGGTATGCGAGTTGGTAAAGGTGGTATAAATGTAGGTCATTGATGGAGGCGTTGAGCGTTTGTTCGAAGGGAGACCTGGCGGTTGATGTTGGAGGTAGTTGGGCCAGTGGCGTCAGGTACTTGGTGTACATGGAGCCAGGCGCCTGGTTGGCATGCAGGCGTCTGCGGGATCGGTTTGGAAATGTAAACACGGCTCCTTGCCCCTTTCTTGGGACAGCGGACTTAATCCCTATTTGGTGTAATAGTCTTGGAAGAGTCTGATCTGGGAGACATTTCTCGTACGATCTTCCGATGGAGTGCGTCAGTTACCGGCTTGGAACTGCTCAAGGCTCTGTTCGGAAACAGCACCAATCCTTTACATACATTTGCGTGGCCCGAGATTTAGGATCAAGCGAACATGATGCGAGGGGAGAATTGACGGGTAGCTTCGACTTGCAGCCAGCCACTGTTCCTGGGCGTTGATTCCACTTGGTGAGGTTGCCCGGGTTGCATGGCCCCTTTTCTTTGGGCCGTGTCGGTTATGGAATTTCACTTGCTAGGGAGCGCTCTGGGTGCGAGAACAAAGCTCTTTCTATCGTGAATAGAACCAATTTGGCCTGAAAGCCTGATGGCTATCTTGGGCTGACTTATTTTCTTGATAAACTGGCTCCATTTTTTGGGCTCTGACAACTGAGAGTCAATACTCTGGCTGGTTATATATTATTATCACCACAGAGATAATACAAGGAGGATTTTGCAAAAACAGACAGCAACATATTGTCAATTGCTGAATGCCCTTGCAGGTCTGGCATGTCTTGCCCTCGGTAACTTTATAAGTATTGAGCTTGATCCCGTCAATGTGTTCTGTAACTTACTTCCCAGGCAAGTCGCTGTTTCGAGAACTTGCAAGTAGTCTCTGTATGCCCATGTCTAAGAGTACTTTGAGTGAGGGCATAATGAAGCAAAGGGAGTTGTCATGTATGCAGACAGACTTGAAGAGCTTCGAGAAGGCAAGCTGGATATCCACCTACGATGCTTGACTAACACTGACTCTCATGGAAGAGTGTCGCTCAGCTCGGTCAATTAGACATTGTAGAGATGACAAGGTACTAGTGAATATGCTGAGAATGCGGTTTGTTCATGCCTTGAAGAGGTACATGACACAGGATCTGGGTCCTTCCCACGAGCCCCTGTGATCCTTGCACAGCGTAGGTATCAAAGCAGGATATTGGCAAGACTCGACAGTTGAGAGGGTGTTTAGCCGCAAGAATTCTTGACCATGTATCACGGTGCGGAGGTTTTGAGATCTGTTTCTTGAGTCTATCACTCCTGATGATAACCTGCCATTATAGACTTTGTTCAATACCTCCTGTCAAATGTCTTTACCGAGTCCATTCCTACAAGGCTATATCAGACAACCCCTGAATAAAGGGATATATATGCATGTTAGACCCCAGTTTGTGATCATAATCATCTTACAAGACCTGCTTTTCCGTTTGCCCCTCTTTTCACCCCTATCTCTTCTCATCGCCTTCCCGCCGTGACCACACCCCGTCAAGAGAAAACGCCAAAGAATTATTGGATCCCAGACAAAAAAAACCGACCGCCAAGATAGATAGAATAAAAGTAGAATATAAGTAAACGATTGCAGACACACTCAAGGTATGTCGTGTGGTATAGGTATATAATAGATAAATGTAGAAAAAATACGGTGTCAACCGTGTGGTTTGGTATATGTAAAAACAATCATCTCGTGCCGAGTCCGGCGTCTCTAAGAAGATGATGAGAATGAGTGAGTGGAAAAGATATCGCGCCACCTTCGTAAACACCCTGTCATGACAGCATAGCACAGCACACCCATCAGCACCATACACCACACTCATATGCTACCCCCAACACCGGAAAATGCTAGACAAGACACACACGCACATTATTGCTGTTATTGCTGTTTGCCCTAGATCCAGGCATCCTTTCCATCTGCCACTGCAGGTGGTGTTATCTCACCCGCTCGTCGTGGTGGAGGCACCATAGGGGGACTCCGTGGGCTGCTGGCGGGTCCGGGTGGAGAGACGTTGAAGCCGGCACCTTGTGGGCTTGAAAGCTTGGCCTTGTTCGGGTTTTGTGGGCTGTAGACGCTGGGACTCAGAGTAATCTCCTGTGATAGAGCCGGTGTTACTGACTGGGTGTCGATTTGGGGTCTCGGAACAGGCGGCAGTGTCTTCATCTTCGCATCCTTGGCTGGGCTTCGCCCTGGGCTTGTAGGAGATCCTTCTTTGGTAGAGCCCGTCGGCGTTGTGGATCCCGAGTCCAAACCTGCGGGACGCCTGAGCTGAACATTGAGGCCCTTTGCTTGAAGCTCCTTGACAACATTGGGGCATTCCAAGTTGTACACGTGAGGGTCCTGAACCGTGACTACTGTTTGAGCCACTGGTGGAATATCGTCAACAGAAGAAAATCTGAGTCCGATTTGAACAGTTGCTGAAGATATAAGAGACGAGTCTCTGCGGTGACGGAAGGCGGCAAGGTTGCCCATCGAGGGTGGTGGTTTGAGGTGGTCGTTGTAATTGGGTGAGTATGTAGTGGCGGGTAGGAGGGTGAGTGACGACTTGGCACCAGAACTTTTGTTAGGAAATAACGAGTAGTTGGAGCGCTTTCTCATGTGCCCGCTGGCCGTGTTCGAAACGCGTGCCCGTTCTGGCGCTTTGGGCATAAAGACGTTGGACGCCGCAGACAACAATCTGTTGGACCGGAAAGATCGGATCGAAGCAGGGCCTCGGCGACCGTAGATGGTGGAAGGTGGCCTCACGCTACTCATGCTCTTAGCATCCATCACCTCCTCCTTCTCGTAGGCTGTCAGACTCGCTTCGCTGTCCACCCTTCGAAGACCCCCCGAACCAGTGGCCGCGTTGTAATCCTTGTGATCCTGATTGTCGAACCCAATTTCCGAGTCTGTGTCGTCCATTGTATAGCGTCGCTCAATCTTGTACCTGGCTCTGCGGTTCTCGTACTCGCCAATCTTATCCCTGGGACCAATGGTTGAGATGGTATTCGACTTTAAAAATAGGTAAAGCCCGCCATTCATAAGTCCAGAAATGTTTGCCACCACAGCAGCAACCATCGAAAGATTGAGGGAGTTGTTGTTCTGGCCTCGCCGGTTCATAAACGTCATGACGTAGAAATACGGCAGCATGAAGCACTAACGGATATGAGCAACCGCGTTTGGATCAAAGTTGAATCGATGAACTTACGATGGAGATGGCTCCCAATGCCAGGTAATAGACCATCCTCGAGGCCGCAACGCGAGCCGTCACCTCAATCTGAATGCTGCTGTGTAACTTGATGAAGATCACCACAGTGCAGATGATCAGTATCGAGGCGATTGCTGTCAGAAGCCCAAAGCAGGCCGTCGAGTAGTGAGCAACAAACCAAAAGAGGGAGGTCAAGCAGAAATTCGGAGACTGGTCGAAGTCGGCAACCAGAAACATGGCAAGCGTAAACAATCCAACAAGTGCCGAGCAAATTGACACATTCCATTTTCCTCTTGGGGCGAATATCTCCTTTCGAAGGGCTCTAATTGTCAACTCGACACCGAAAACAAGCTGAATAAAGGGCGCCAGGAAGACAGCTAGAGACAGTCAGCAAGAGTAATTCCATACCAATTATCTGGGACCAAGGCAGCTCACCAGGCAACATGACCAGTGCCATCATAGTGCATCCTGTGCCAAAAAGTCCGTCGAGGCCAGTCGACTGAGCGCCAGTAAAGACCAGGCTTTGAATGAAAATTCCAACTGATAAAATGAGCGGATAGATCTCGCCCTCGGGCACAAAGTTCAGGCCATTCCGCCTGAACTTGTATGACCTGTTGTTCCGCCTTTCCCTGAAATACGAATCAACCAAGATGCCCACGGCGGTCGCAAAAGCAGCAATAATATTAAAAGAAGCTAAAATGATGGTCGATGTTCGAATAGACCTGGCGGCGGCGAATCGTAATTCGTTGAAGAACATTTGCTGGGTGGTGGTTTGGTTCCGAGCCGTCTGAAAGGTGTTGTTCCCTGTCCTGTTGAAGTTGTTCTGCGGCATCGTCCCCGTGTCGTCCCGCGACTCCAACCACGAGGCAATCACCTCATCTACCAACGCGAGTGGCGACATCGGGCTCTGTCGGTATCTATCTGTCCGCGAGGTCGGCGATGGCGAGAATGCCGTAGCAGTGCCCTTGAACCCGTCCGTCGTCAAGTCATCTAATCCAGGTCGTCGAGGTTGTAAACACGGCGCCGGCCGATGTGCGGTGAAGAAGCGAAGGGGGAGAAAAGGGAACAAATCAAGACAAACAGCTGGATGAAGCAGGAATGTAATGGTATCCTGCCATCCCGCAACCCACTCTCGTAAGCAACGTCTGTTGGCAGGGGTGGGCACACCTTGAGCACAACCACGGGCCAGACGAAACAGTCCCTGAGCACCCAGCACTTGCTGCTTGCCCTCGACTGGGAATAGAAACAGGGACCAGGGCGGATGAATGGGCGAAGGAGGAGACAAAGGAAGGCAGACAAGCAATTGCAGGCCGCGGGTCCCTTCCAGAAGAAGCAGGGTGCTCAAGGGGAGACGCCGGCGCATGAAAGATGGGGACAGAGCACCATGTACGCTCCCGGTCAGGTTATCGAAGAGACAGCAATCGTTGATGAGAGTTTGGGACGGTCCCCTCCCGGACAGAATACAACCGAGCAGGGGTGCAGGCTGGGCATCTCGAAGTCCTCAAAGGCCTTTGAGTGACGGCAGGGGTCCGGTGACAGAAGAGATCGCGGCTCAAGGGCCGCTCAGGCAGAAAGCGATCTTGGCCGTTGAAGGTGGCTGAAGGCCAGACGGGAGGCCATCACATCTTGGTCAGGGCGCCATCGTCTTTCCTCCAGGGCCGCAAAAGACGATCGTTTGTTGAGATACTGGGACCAATGATTGTCTAGCAAAATGTTTCCAGCTATCGTGTTTTGAAGACATGGGCACATACTGGACCTGAGCTTGGGAGATGCTGTCCCGTCTTCCTAGCTGCTATCCAGAGCTCGCCGTCCAGAGTTCGTCTCAACAACCAGCACCTTGGCATGGCGAGAGCGAGCACAATTTCTGGGATGGCAAAAGAAAGCCATTGATCCAGCTCGGGGCCCAAGCTCAACTCGGTGCGGGCAAAGGGCCAGAATTGTCCTGTGAATGCAGCGAGGCATTGTCGCGACGTGGGGTTGAGGCAGTTTCGTGACACACCCCAGTTTCGTCTTCTGCACTAACAAGGCCCCCTGGTCCGTCTGGAGTTGCCGCAAGAGCCGCAAAATGGCCAAAGCTCCCCTGCGGAAGCTCTTGGGTGACATGCCAAGACCCCTTGAAAGGCAGGGTCAACCCCTGCTGCGGATCAAACCGAGAGACATGCGATCTGTGCAAGTCAATGACACTTTCTTTAGAGCATCTTTGCAGCCACTGCTTGAAGATCTCCATGGCCCATCCAGCCTATTCTCTGGACAGCCTTTCACAACAGTACGGCCTGTCCAAAGATAGACTGCTTCTCTATTCATGCTCACAGACCCTAGCATATCCTCCATTTTTGTCATTTTTCGTTTGACTCTTTTCACTTACCATGATGGCTGGTCATGATGGTGCATCAGTCCACCGCAAGATCAAACTCGATCAATCTTTTGCTACAATTGTCAGGGTTTAACGATAGATCCAACCCCTCTCCCTATTTTTTTCTTCTTCTTTGCCTCAACACCCACAGGAAAAGCTTCTTTTTGCGCGTACGGTTGATTCCACAAGGCATCGTTCGCTGAAAGAATGCCAAGGCCGATTCCAGCTCGTCCGTTGCCCCCCCCCCCGCGCCCCTTTGCATCCCCTGAAGCAGAGTATGTATCAGGTTGTGGATATCCCATCGCCTCGTGTCACTTGACAAGGGACTTGACTTGGCTTTCCCTCTCATTACGCCCATGACCGAGATAAGAGATCCCACAATGGATTCCTTTGGCCCAGGCCTTGCGAACATCATTGCGGGGAAGGTAGCAAAGCAAATAAGGCGACATGCCACTTGTGTTGACCGTTGGCAGATTGTTAGGATGATGCTCGCTAAAAGCCCTCTATACAAGCTCTTGGGATATCTCTTCATGGGATGCTGGCCTCAAACTCTCGAGGCAAGCTTTTGCTATGGCCTCCAACCCTACCTAGATTGAACACGAAACTTGGCACGCAAGTCAACACCAAAGAATACCTCTTGCTGGCTCCCTCGGACTCGGAGGTTAGGAAACTTACTCGCCTTGGTTTCTGGCAGCGGATCGGTAATTATTCTCACAGTTCCAGACTCTCTTGAAAGATGGGAAGGCACAGCAGCAAGCGAGCAGGTTTAGCAGGGTGCCGAGCTCGCCTAGACCGGATGAAGCTTGACAGAGTCCCCCCCCCGCGATTTTGACTCCACCATTGTCATGGGTAAGGAGGCCCCCAGGGCTTGGTGAGCAGAGGAAGCTGGAAGTCTAGAATTCCGAAATGAAGAAGGGGGCCCTCGTAGCCTCCACCTTTGCGGAGTTTCACCCGGCTCTCCGGCTCAACGTGTAGCACTACTGCCACACCTTTGTCAGCAACGTGGGATCTGCTATGCATATGGCTGACATGGGCACATATCTCTGATGCGCTTCAGCTATTGATGCTAGCCAAGGATATCGAATTGTATGATCGTAATGTGTTATGATGAGCCTGGTGAACCTGGTTTTGCAATGAGGCCCTCGTGAGATTTCCGTTTTAAGTTCACAGCCCTTCCACGACAGTCAACCATATCAATCACGTGGAATTTCTTTCCCCCATTCCAACAAGCTATCCCGTATTTACAATCCCCCCATAATATGCCCCTACACACACCGCCGTCCTAACTCCTCGTACCATCACCATATACCAATCATTAGATAATTATATACCACCTTGAACGTATATATCACATCCTCAACCGACCCCTACACCTCTCACTGCTGATCTTACTCTCCCTTCTTCTGCTCCTCCACAATCGATCTGACCCAGATAGCATCATAGATATCCGACCCAGCCACGTAAATCGCATACAGAGGGATAACCACCCACAGACCCTATCAATACCCGTTAGCAAACCACCACTCCCTTATAATTCCCCTTTCAGAACAAGCAACTTACATTAAAAAAAGCCAAAAAGATCCACTTGTACATAAAATTGCTCGTGTCCAAGTTCACGCTCCCGCTCAGCCACTCCGGCATAAAGGTCATGTACCCACCATACAACTCGGCCGTCGCGAGAATGATCATCGCCAGGTTTCCCCTCGCCACGTTCCTCCTCGCCAAATCCCAGCACACCAACACCGCCATCACACCCCCAAACACAACCGTGATGATCTCAATACTCAGCGTCGCCAGGTCAACCCCCGCCCACCTCTTGTCCGCTTTCGCATATACCATCCACAACTGCGCCATCGCCCCCAGATACGACCCCGCTTGCCCGCCGGCTGCTTGCGAACCCCAGACCCGCCCCTTCTGATCCTCCCCCAGGTAGTAGTACGGTGTGGGGAAGTAATCCCCCTTCACCTCCCTCACCGACGTCGAGGAGAACAGGCAGTGGTACACAAAACTTCCCTCCAGAATAAAGTGAATCAGCGCGTCAAAGGCGTGCCAGACAAACAGGAACCGCAGCCGACCGGGGGTGTGCTTGTCGAGGACGAGCTTCGAGATGCCGAGCGCGGTGAACAGGATCGCGAGGGTGGACAGGAGGGAGACGATGGTTGTCTGGTCGACCATGTCGATAAAGGTGAGGGGCTCAGCGCCCGAGGGCGACGGGTGGGCTGAAGATGCCATTGTCGGAATTTCAATCTGCTGCGCTTCGTGAATTGACTTCGGGAATAGTACGCAGTAAGGAAGCTGAAGAATAAAAGTCGGTCGTGAGTTTCACGTCGCGCTGAAGTATGAAATTATTTTTTGGTGGCGATACCCCATGTCTCACCTGCTTGGTGCCAAGACTGACTACGGCTGTCTCCGAACCCAGATTCTGGACTGGGATTGGATGCCATCGCCAGGGGTGTTACCATTTGGTGGATATGGGGACCAATCATCTCCACTTAACTTTATGCCGACAGTTGGGTAAGGTATAGAATTGGCTATTGTCGATGTTTTGCGGTGTATGAATACTACTCTTTTGGAATTGAAGAATCATGCAATGAATTGAGCTATTGAAGGGTCAAAGTGCAATTGTTCAGCCTGTAAAAATCACATCAAATCACGAGTCACATCACAAAGCACACGAGATGGCACAAGTAAGTATGGGTAAGAAGTAAGGTTGACTATGAAGCTAACCGAGCTAGTAGTCGGGGGTATTAAAATGCTAATCCTCCTTCCCGAAATCAACTATCCCCTATGAGAAAACAGGAAATTCATGCCCCAAGAGTCCTTCCGTCAAAGCCTGATGATGTCCAAAAACCAACCCATTGTGATCAAGTCTCTCCCAGCCCGAACGAAGCAGTGGTCGATGTCAATGATGAGCGGTTGAAGGTGTCAAAAGGCGGTTGTTGAGAGGGGTGAAAGGCACTTAGTGAGTAGCCTTCTGCTTGTTGGTCTCAGCGGACATGTCGTGCTTCTTCTCATCAGCCTTGTCGCCGATGGCGTCACCAGCAGCCTGGAGACTGTTGAAAGAGTTAGTTGAATGTTAAAGTGAGGAGGGTGTGAAATGAAGGGGAAGATGCTTACCGAGTGCCAACGCCAGCGTTGGAGTCCTTGGCGACCTCCTTGTTGGCCTCCTTGGAGGTGGCAGAGGTGGCAGAGTTGACCTTGTCAGCGACGTAGTTGCCGGCGTTCTTGATGGTCTCCATTTTGATTGTTGTAGGTTGTGAAGTTGTTTAGTTGAGTGTGAAAGTTGTTTGAGGATTGTAGTGGTTGGTTGATTGCTTGAGTTGTTTGATGATGGAGGAAAAGTAAGAGTTCTGGGGGGTGGAAGATGGGAGATTATATACTCGATCGATTGGGGTCTGGCCCGCTTGCAAATCTCTGGTTTGGCGGACACTTGTTGGGAGGCTCAGAGGTTGTGACGGAGAAGAAGCTCCTATGACGTAGTTCCTGCCTTCACATGATTGCTCTCGTCCCTGCGTCAATTCGGCCCATACGCTATTGCAGGCAAGTACGGATCAGACGGGTTGTGCTTGCGCAAGCGTCAAAGAAGGCAAGCACACGCAAGTTCAGACAAACCACCTACCCCACTCTCCTCGACAACCGCGCGTTCAGAAAGACCATGACGTCAGCCCAGCTGGCCAGCTGTTACAGCCTCTGCAGGTGCACAATTGTGGCTCAATCCTGTGGGCTTGTGAGGTCCTTTCAACTGCATTATCTAATTGCTAGCTAGCTGTAAGAGTGAATAGCATAGTATCACTGAGAACTCGTGCTACGCTGACCAGTTTGATGTCTACTAGCACATGAATCTGGAGACCTTGAAGGTGCTCCAGGCCAACTTGGTGATCGCCGGCTATAGGAGTTGTACTATGCTTCTAGTTGATAGCTTTGACACTTTCATGTTTAGATTTCACTCCATCCTTCTCAGATGTATATCAGCAGGTTCCTTTGCTTTCAGACAATTCCTGCCTGCCTGCCCGCCCATTTGCCCAAGAGGGCTCATCTTGAAATGACGTTTCTGGATCAATCCGAAAGCGGACTAGCGTACTAACCCCAGCCAGCCCAAAAGCTTCTTCTGACCCTGTTAGTGACGCAAGAGGGGCCCTGCCGCTGCCAAGATCAGCGCCCATTGGTCGGCTTTTGGCTTGACGATGCAAACGACGTCACCACTTTGATGGCTCTGCGGGGTGAACAAACAAGTCAACAACAATCGGCCGGTTCCTGACCCACACCACGGCCTTTGAAACGAAGCATTGCGCCGAGGTGCATCAATCAAGTTGAAAGGACACTAAGAAATTCCTATGGGGGCAAGTTCTAAAGCCGATGATACACGTGCGAAGCAAGCTCCAATGACAATTCTGAGCGTTGGTCATCTGTGGAGGCAATGCGCTGTTGCCTTGGTCGATAGGATGTTGTTGACATCAGGGGCATCAGGGGCATCAGGGGAAGATGCCATCACGATCGTCGATGTTCTGCAGCTTCCAAATTTGTCATGTACACCACTATTCTTCCTGGACCACTGGTGCTGAAGCATATTCAGGCAAGTGGAGGTAGGTACTGCCGTGCCACTTGCTGCGGAGTTCTCTGTCCGGTGGACACGACAGATGTGCGAAGGTATCCATTGGCTTCATGAAGGTACCGTGGAGGTGTTTAGGAGGCGTGAAAGGTTCAGTGAGAAGCTGACGGTGAGAAGCCGAAGGTGCTAACTGATTCAAAAGCGGCTTGTTTGCTCCGCTGTTAGTTGACAGCGGATGCCACTACTGCTTCCCCTCCGTAGTTACATGCAACCATTTCTCCGACTTCACACTTTCCATCTCCTGAGCCCTGACACAAGCGCACAGAGCAGAGTATTGCTGCAAGAGAGATCGAGATCACCCGGTCAGATCCCATGTGGAAGTCGCCCCCAGCGCAGAATCCATTTGCTATGAGTTTGCTCCTTTCCGAACCGGCACAACCGAGCTCATCAGGCGTTGGTCACGCGTACAGTACTGCCATTATAGAGGTGGGGTTTGGATCAGAGCCGCGCTTGACCAAGCTGTCGGTACCTTCCTTGTCTTGACAGTTCCGATCGGCCGTTCTGTTCTGCTCGTTATCCGAGAATAGTTACAGATCAAGATCCTGCATCGGCAGTTCCCGTTTTTGCAACTTGGCACAAGCTTAACAGCCGCGATCTGTTGAGGAGCTCCACCTTGACTCAGATCAGATCCAACACTAAGTATGATCTATCTGGTGGAGGTGTCGTCATCCTCAGTTTCAAGGACAGCCGACGAGCCTTCTTGCAAAGTGCAACGCGGAAATGAACCATCGCCATCAAGATTGTGCAGTGATTCATGCGAGGTTATGGAGATCAGAGCAAAGGAGGTAACCCAGATGACTAGTGTACGATGTCATGCGCCGGCGGTTGGATCGGATATCCAGAATCAAGTTGAGCAAGATAACTGCAGCTGAATGCATGCTCAAGAGGTCCTAGATCCTTCCCACTCACAAGCCGAACCGAGGATATTGGATGACCAAGGATCTTGTATTGCTATCTGGGTTAAGAGCCATGCATGAAATGGCTCAGGCTGGTGCAGTTCTCGCAATATTCTTCCAATCATCTAAAGCTGGCTAGCTGACACCAGAACTCAGTGCCGAGGGGCTACAAACGAAGTGGTATCACCATGCATCCGACCATGAGTCCTCTCCATCACGATTATTATCAAATATCAAGCCTTCCCTTCCTGCAGGTCGCGCAGACGGCGAAGTGTTGACCGAACTGTGGCTGCAGCAGGTGTCCTGCAAGAGGATCCGTTAGCAAAACGGCCCAAGGGCTCTTTGCCCCACAATGGAGCGGGAGTTCAACTTACGAGAACAGGTAGGCGCCTCCAGCCATGGTCTTATTGCAGCCTTTGCATTGCCAGATACCGGTGGAAGCACGCTTTATTGAGTTCCTGCCACAGAAAGGGCTGATCGACACGGTCAGAAAGCTCGGGAAATGGAGACCGAAAGAGAGCACTTACCACAAGTAGCGGGCATGCTGAGGAGCCTCGATGCGCTTGAGCTGCTTTCGGAGCGATGCGCCATATCGAACACCGTACTTGCCGGCAATTCCGACCTCTGCAGAAAATGTTGGCAAGGCCTACTCGGTGGAAGCTGGGTAATGCATACTCTTTGTGCGCTTGGACATACTGGCAAGTTGGTAGTCCACGGTATTCTTGGTTCCTGTCTGTCGATAGAGTTGTGATGCTTTGCTCTCAAGATGCGAAGCAGTCAACTTTAATCTGATTTCAGCAAACACAGAAAACTTGCTCCGAGCTGGATTTGCTCCTTCCTTATATTCACCGACAATTAGAGACCACACACACGCAAGCCAGTGGCTTTGCAAGTGAATTGGTCATATCAGAGATTTCCGACCTAAAACGGCAGCCACCACTGCAGCTGCCATGATCATGAATGACACGGGGGGAAGGCATGAGTGGCACTAGGAATATGCCAGTCAGTGGGCTGCTCAGGGCCTCTGCGATATCTCATTTAGAATCCAGCGTGTCAAGTAATTCCAGGCGATGTTGCAACACATCCAACTTGTTTTCGGAATATTCTTGGCTTGTTGAAAAATATCACGTCCTGGCTGTTAGCAACTCAGGAGGGAGTCATCCATTTCAATGCTTGGCTTAGGCCTGGGATGGCTGAATGTGTAGAAAAGAAGGGGCGTGCATTGGCGCCAACATCAACCTGCCCAAAATGAGTTTCTAATGCACGATGCATGTTCAAGATTTCCATCCCCCGGTGGTTTTTGTTCACCATTTTAATGCGCAGGTTATTCTTTTTGCCGCTGCTCGCCAGATATCACCAGACAGGAGACTTTCAAGCTATTGACATCAATACTTGCATTTCCCCGCCTTTGGACGACATCTAGGCCGCCGTCGAACTCTGGAAGCGCATCCTCCTTCCACGGACACCGATCCCGTCGGGTCCATTTATTCTGTTACATAGAGCACATGGACAGTTTGGAATTCTGGATCATACCTGTCAAAGTCCTGGTGTTTATTTGTGCTTTCAGCTGCCAAACGGGGGTTCATCTCAGCTTTTTTGATGCAGGAACCAGATGCCCAACGCAGGGGACCACGGCAATTCCGAACTTAACTCCATAACCACTCCCCAAACAGGGTCCAGTAGGGCTAATGTAGTCCAGAGCCTCCCGGACGTTTTCTTCCAAACTGATCTCTCTGAAGACCCCCGGCACGTGGGATCACACCCTGAAGTCCCACTCATGCATACTCTGCATCGCAGCCAGCTACGAACCGGCCTCTAACCCAGTCTGCTTTGGACCACCATCGCAACCATTTGCTCTCCTCCACGTCGAGATGGAAATAGCGTTAATACCGCATTCAACACCATTGCCGCTGTCGGTTTGACATGAGCCACAGCTAGCATCATTTGCCGACTTATCCGTATCACTTCCATTTCTCTGTTTACAATGATTTATTGACAGCTTGGCAGCTGGTTAACGATGCATTCTATTTTCTTCTGTTCGAGTACGGGGCCAGCGCATCTACATATCTCCAGGGACCGTGGCATGAATAGCTAGCCAGGATGGCGTTTGGCATCGACAAAATGATATATATCGCTCGCTTCGGGCTGCTTCGCCTCTGGACCGTAGCCTTCATTCTTCATCCTCGGTTCTGGTGGTTGCCTCCTAGTACAGGTGGCCATTGATCTTGGTCGCTGTCTCTTCTTTTGGCTAGTCCTGGACATACGCTTGCTACCCTCATCACTTAATTATGTGGCATCCATCCGTTGGGACGGCCTTCCTTCTCGGTTTGGCAACAGCTTCAGTTGCCCTCGCTGCCCCCCCAACTGCTCCAACAGGGAAAGCCATGAGACTGTTTATAACACAATTGTTAGTTTCTACGATGTCTTTTGTGGTATAGATTACGCTGGTGGTGACATTGGAGCGCAAGGTGGCCTCGCGAGCTGCATCGACCACCGAAACGGACTCGACCGCGACTGGATCAATTACAGCTGAGTCTGCTGCAAGCCTCGCCTTAACTAGCACCTCTTTATCTACTGCACCAACCTCAACGGCAGGCGGTGTCTACAAGATCATCTATGATGAAGAGTACTATAGTGGTGACCTATCCGCTATCGGTGCTTCTACCTTCGAAATATGCATTAACAGATGTGATTTCACCACTGGCTGCATCGATGCCTCCTAGGTTGGCAAAGCTTTCTACATGAAGAAGCAGCCCAATGAACTTGTGATCGCTGATGATGTTGCTACCGCCATCAGCCCTCCTGTCTGGGCTGTTCTACGATGTATCCGGTTCCAAACACCGAAATCGATAGATCGCCCGTCGGAAACCTCACCCCATCCAACGATGCAACGCTCAACTATGCCGAGGTACAAAGCCGTCTCTCTTTTCCTCAAGATGCTGCATCCACAAGTCACCCTCGAGAACTCGGCGCTCGTGTCCATTACCTGCAGCGAAGGATCCGTTGTTGTCGAGGCAAGCACAATCGCCGTCCAACAGCTGATCATGAACACACGGTCAACTCGTGAGCTGGTTCTGTTCACCAACTCTGCTGGCTGCAATAATGCCACATCTCACGACGCAGTACACCTTAAATTGCTCTGGGACTGGAAATGCATCTACTGCACCTCCGATCTCCTCGTCTTCCGCTACCCCTGGCTCGCCACTGAGTCCCGGAGTTTTCGCGCTTTATAAGGCTCTCAAGGAGGCTGTCAAGTACGACGAGGATGGCAACATCATTGCACATACTGATAACTCTCAAAATGTGGCGCTTGAAGTCAGGCCCTATACCCATCCAATGAAATTGGACAGGAGGCACTCGGGAGCAAGCTCAGAGAATGGGGAATGGAGCCTCCGTCTTTGCTGGCTGACCATAGCTTGATGAAGGCTGTAGGAGCTTGCCCTCCGACCAGAACGTCAGGTGTACCAACTAAGCGTTCGCTCTCGCGCTACAAGTGGCTTTTGGAACGTTTGGGCTGGGATGATTTAACGAACTTTGCATGCGACGACTTGGTTGCCGAAATTATTGGTGGTCTGAATAACGCTGCGGGTAATGCGGTCAGAGCTGCCTGCGTGGCCAATGACCTCTACGAAACCAGGATGCCATCATGAGCCTCTGGAGCAACTGCTACACGACCACCATCAGCTATTATACACCTCCCCCAGCGACCAAGTACAACTTTAATTACGCATGGAGGGTCACTTATCCGGCGACAAACAACCAGAAATTCCCCACCCAATTCCTCATGAAGCGCCTTGACGTACCAGAGGCAATCGATGGATTCTCAGTTTTGCCGCCCGTCTCGCAAGAACACGCTGCTTGGGCCCCTATCCCGACTACAACCCCTCAGCCGCTGTCACGGGCAGATATATTCGCTGTCAAGCTCCTCCACCAGCGGTAGCGTCGGTTGTGTTAGGATGGCCAGCGTCTAAGATTTCGTATGCCTGCTCTCAGGTCGCCACCGGCAAGGTCACCGTTACCTCAACCGGAACCTCGATAATAACATCAGGGGTGAGCACAGTGCCGCAGGTTGTGACAGCCAACACTCAGGGTCCCTTATTGACCATTATGAGCCAGCGGACATTCTAGTTTTACGGCGGGTACTCGACCATGACCGTGCCTGGATTGACGAGAACCACCGAATACAACTGCTCTCTGCAGACATAAGTGTCATCTTCTTCCTGCCTCAAGCTGAAGGTCAATGGTTCAGCCCATGTTCATGGCTATACATCCGGCTATACATCCGGCTATCAGAGACTATCCAACCCCTCCGCCAACCCACTCGTCGAGAACTCCGTTTGGTATCTCAGCTGCGACGGAACTCTTTATGCCTTCACCTCACAAGGGATGGATGCTATGGGTGGCCCACCGAGAGAGGGCTGCTGGGTGAATCTCGCCAGTTTATACCGGGGGTTAAAATGTGATTTTCGTGCTTTCGCCATAGCTACGTGTGTCAAGGAGGAGGCGACCAAGACACTGGACTGTACCCCCGGGATGAGCGGAGATGTAATGAGGGCCAATACTCCTGCTTTTGCTGTCTCCAGTCTTAACAGAAACAGTACCACCGGTTTCGTGGATGAACGCGTCAACTCCCTATCGTAGAGTTTGCCGGGCTACCCTGATTCCACATACATAACTCTCACCTATGAAGAGGTTGATTGCCCTTGCGTTTAGACAAGAGTGGCTATGGTGATGAAGTGGTGAAGGTGACAGTGAGAGGTGACAATGAATTTCTGGCTCATAAACATTGCTGGGGATTACTAGACATGTATGAGACGTAGTAGTCCTGTTCTCGCTCTGGGAAAAAAACCTATCTCTATTATAGATTGCCAACGCGTAGACAAAAGATGGAAAGGCAGGTCATGCCGATGAGCATTATATGTGAGTGCTACCTTTGATGTGATTTTTGCAATCTTAGTGAAGGTTTAAAAGATGGCAAGGCCTACCCATCGTCGTTGCCTGTCTGTCCCCCAAACTGACAACAGGGAGGCAGGTACCTGCCTTCCGCCTACCGGTCCTCTTCCCTCCCTTCCCTGCCTTCCCTGCCTTCCCTGCCTCCCTAATTCTTCCTGACCCCACGTCACGCGGCATAATGACACCGCTGCTACTGCATGCCTGATACAAACACCTTCCTGCTATCACCCGTCTGCCCACCTCACCTCATTGTCCTGTACCTTACAGTCTTCCGTCAGTTGCTTCCAACAAACAAGCAAGCAAGTTAGGACCGAAGAAACAGACCCCTCTGGTGTATCGGTTAACATAGCGGATTCTCATTCCGTTGCGCTGGGTTCAACTCCCAGGAGGGGTGTCCTTCTTTTGCTTTTTTTGGGGGGTTCACTGACATACCGCTGTGGATTGGCTTATGCTGGTATGCATTGCTTCATTACACATATGCCCGAGTTACGATGAACCACCTCCAACATTGCGCTAATGTCTTAAATCCTTTAATCTATCTAAGCCTGAGACCTTATGTCGACCTACTGCTCAGTGCTGTGGCTCCCCATCCATAGCACCTACCCCTTCATCTTCATAATACTCCTCCTCTGGATACCCATCCTCATCGTCATAGTACCCTTCCTCATCCTCGTCGTAACCCTCCTCCATCTCCTCATCATCGCCATACCCCTCCTCCTCTTCGTCGTAATCACCTTCTTCCTCCATCTCGTCATAGTCAAACTCCTCCTGAACCATCGCAGGTCCGTCTTCGAAGGTCACCGTCTTTTTGCTGGTGGGTATAGCCATACCCCGACTCTTGTCCACCCGTTCGCTTTCCATCCCCTCGTCCTCTTCCTCCTCATCCTCTTCTTCATCCTCTTCCTCGTCTTCATCTTCGTCGAGACTCTCCTCTTCCTCACCTTCCTCATTTTCTTCGCCTTCACTGTCGCTAGTGCTACTGTCTCCCTCGTCTTCTTCCATGTCGTCAAGGATGTCTTGCAACACACCGCCTTCTTCCTCTTCCTCCTCTTCTTCTTCGTCGGGTCTCTCGATGCTGGGCATGACGTCACCTGGTTGCTGTGGGAGTTTCTGCACTTTTTCTTCCTCAGCTGTGGTGACCGCAGGCACGTCCTTGTCTGTTGTGTCTGCTGTTCCAACAGCAGCCAAAGCGGGATCAATAGCGTCACCCGCTTCCTCAGGGTTCTGAGCATGCCTAGTCAACAACCAAATCATCTTCCTCGCCTCCTTCTCCTCCACATCCTTCAGCGGGATCCGCACCCGATAATGCGTCTTCTTCTTCTTCTCCGCCCAGCGATCCCTCTTCGTCCCCTGCTTAACCCCAGGCCTCATCTTGTGCCCCCGAAGTTGCTCACACTCCTCAGGACTGAGGTTCAAGTCAGGCAGACTGATCCCAATGCTCCTCCCTCCGCCGCCATCACCGCCGTTTTCAGGGCCCCTAACTGCCTCCAACGCTGCAGAAAAGTCCTCGTCTCGTAGCTCCCTGCTGAACCTCACGGCGAGCATCTTGGTCTTCATGATCGCCTTCGCCACGGACCACAACACCCGATGGTAGAACCCGCTCACCTCATTATCGCAAACCTGCCGAACCTCGGCTGACTCAAACAGCGACTTCAACAGCGGATCAGTGATATCAATCACCTGCCACACCTTCCCATCCGTCGAGAAACTCTCCCCATCAAAAACATGCGTCCTCAGCAACGCCTCATCCACCCTCGCCACCCCATTCATCCCCCCCCTCGCAGCCCCGTTCCCCACCCCCAGCTCCCGCCAATACCTCCCAAAGTTGGTCACCGAAATCTCGTTCCTCCTCACCGCCTGCCAGCTCCTTCCCACACTCCCAATCCTCGTCTTGTGCAGCTTAAAGATCAATGTCTGGTACACCCTATACTTTGGATCCGACCTCGGATCAAGCCCGTACCTTACCAGCGCGTCCCTCCACGGCCCGCCCTTGAACTGATATCCCGCAAACTGCAGACAATGTCTAACCAGCCCGCCGTTCTTGGGGAGCTCGGCAAACTTGGCCCCCAATCGATTCCACATTGACCGTCTAGTCCAGATCGGCCGCTCCTCCATCGCAGCCCTCATCTCATTGATAATCGCCGCGATCTGCGGGTCCGACATGTCCGGCTCCTTCTTCGGCGCCGTCGGAATGGGGTACTCATCCTGCGCGATGAAATACCCCGCCGCCGGACCCCTAGCCGTAACGTTGACCACACGAGCGTATTCGTCATCCTCATCCGAGTTATCCTCCACCCTTTTGTCCCCCACAAGCTTCGAAGCAGAAGCCAACTCCTTCGTGTGAGGGTTTTGGTTATACCCATAGCTAAACGGCAACGACATGGGAGTGAAATACGGAGGGGGGATCAAGTCGATATCCTTCCCCGTCTCGATGCCGGGTGCCAAGGAAAAGTTTTTGAGCTTAGAGATGTCCCCTGGAAGAACATTCGACACGAACTTGTTCATGAATTTACTGTGGGAGAGAGAGTACTGGAAGTCGGCTAAGCCGCGGTAGCGGTGGGTGTTATTGATTATGCCGATGGGTTCGACGTGGTAGGAACCGACGTTGTCCTGGAGTTTGCGGCGGATGACGTGGGGGTGGTCGAGGCGGTCTCGGGAGAGGACTTCTGACGGGTCAGAAGGGGGGAGGACTACTTCGCCTTCCCAGGGACCGTCGGTTCCTCGCCTGCGCTTGCGGCCTGTTCGTTTGGGGACGGTGACTTTGAGGACTACATTGTGGGTGAGGGCGTTGTGGGAGGTGAGAGGGCGGGCTGTGGGGTTATCTGGGCGGAGATATAAGGGAACCGAGATTTGTGGACTGGCTGAATCGAGGATCTGGGGTTTTCTTGTTAGCATTTGGTGGTATATTCTTTTTGTGATGAGACTTAACGGCTTGAAAGGCATTGTTCTGACCCAAGGTTTTGATGCCCTTGTCGAGATTTTTGATGATCATTGGATGCTCGAGAGCGCCGAGTCTCCGGGAAGGGATGGTGTATATGGGCGCTTGCTCTTCATCTTGCTGGGTTATTGGATCCATGATGGATCGCTTGTCCGTTGTTGAATTTTGAGTTGTGATGTGAAAGATCGAGGCGCAAAAACGAGCGTAAAAGAGTTCCAGACTGAGACGCCGATTGTCAAACAAGGTTCGCGCGGCAGGGTTATCCGTGGGGTTCGGGCTTTGCTTCGGTCTTGTCGAATGCAAGTGCGAGATGTAAACGAGGATAACAGTTACAGTGATTCCGTCAATCTAGGATATGTGCAAATATGCCGTTATCGATCATTAGATCCTACTGCTCGTAGCTGCACTGGAGAAGCTTCCAACAAAAAGCGATTTATCGGATGGTGCTGTGGTCGAATATTGTTACGAAAAGCGATGAGGAAGGCTGAGCTCCGTTAATAGGGTTGGATATGGACCGGCTCCCACAAGAATGGGAAGCAGCCCAACTTCCATGAAAGATGGAGCATCATTTCTGTGAATATAGCTATACAGTACGATTAACCATTTAGAGTACATCTAGGGAAAGTTTGAAGAGGCTCTCGGGGTTTGATTGATAGCAGTTCAACTTTTGAATGGTGAGATGGTCACATAGCCACCGAGGGGCTCGATGTAGGCAAATATAGCTGTTGAATGTAGAAGCAGTGTTGCAATTAGCTAGGGCGAGCGACTGTGAGCCTGGAGCTCAGCCTCGCGTCACGTTGCCGACACTGCGGGCCTGTGTCTTAATTCTCAGCGCGTCTGACTCCCCGTATCTCGTCCTTGGTTCCATTTCCAGGTGGCAACTCGATGCCTCGGAGCCTCTTCATCAGCTGGAGCTTCGGGATTCCACTATCTCATGGAGAGTCACTTATGACAGACCCGAGATCCTTAAAATCCGATTTATCATCCGAGCAAGCCTTGTGTATGCAGGTAGCTGGGTGGTACGCCTTACTTAACCCAGGCACGCCAAATCCAAAACACCACATTCAACCCTGAACCTAGTAACGGAACCCGCGACCTCCAATACCTAGCCCCGCAAAAACACCCATCACCTGGAACGCCCAGCCCAAGCATCCATTTCCCAAACTACCCCAGCTTCGCATCACATTCAAACCAGACATCACAGGTGCGGGCCTTGGAACATTACTAGTCGAGCTAGAGATCGCGACGACATCTCCAGAGCCGCTCGGCACGTTTCTTCCCTGCTGCTGTTGCGATTGTCGCTCTGGCAGCTGTTTCTGTTCGTCTGTTTGTCTGCTGCCCTTGGGGACCCGCTCTCCTCAATCGCCCTGCCTTGTCTGTGCCGGCAAGCACCAAGCACCAAGCACCACCACGCACGCTGCACCCAGCACCACACACCGATCCCGACAACTCAGCTTCTTCCTCGACTGCGCCGCTTAAGCCCCGCCATTGGCAGAGCTGTGCCCCGACCCGCCCGTCTTGATCTTCCGGCAGCAACACGACCACCCCCGGCGCGCTCTGAAACTACCACATATCTGTCCGTCGGTATCGATTGCGTGAATGCACAACCCGGGACTCGTCGGAGCATTCGATCGCCAGAAGGACTGCATCGCACAGGAGTCGCCTGCCCGTGAACGAACCCCGTAGCCCAATCCTTGTCTTCCTGCCTACCCGAGCATACCGTTGAACGACGTGCCTCTGTTTCCCAGCAGTAGGGTCGAGTTGGGCGCCTCTAACCGCCCCACAGACGAGAAGCTGTTGTCCACAAAGATGAAGCGTTTCAGCCAGAGAGTCGTAAGTTCCCATCTCTACAATCATCACATTGTGCATTCATGCGCCTTTCTTTGGATGGATGCGTCCATGAGCAAGATGGTCTGTCGATTGGCTACTAATCTTAGTGGTCGTTTAGCTCTCGCGAGGCCGGGACAGGGACTCGAGCAAGTCCTCCAAGAAGAATAAGGATTCTAAGGACGGAACGGCTTCGCCGAATTCTAGGGACGCCAACCAGTCGCCCGTTTTAACCCCGAGCTCGAGCAGTTCGACATTGAACAAGCCACTGCCACCCAACAGCGCTGTTCATGATGATCACGGGAATGCCACCCTGGGCGCTCAAGCTGGCGCCGGACAGAACGCCGGTGGCCCGGATCGTTTTGGTAGCTTGGGGGGTCAGACATCGGGAGCAAATGGGGGCAACACGCCCGTTAGGCACGGCACCCTCCCGCCTACCGTCATCATCAGCCCAAGTGCTCCGGTAAGAATCACTCCTCGTGCCAATGCCCTGTGAACCTTGACACTGACGTACACCTGCTTGGTAGCACGTCCCCCCGCCTGGTGCCGCCGAAACTATGCCTCACGACCTTGCCCCTCCGAAAGCCGGCCAGAAGTCCCTGATGTTTGACCGATTGCATCAAACCCCCAAGGATGTCCTCGAGGGCCCCAAGACACCGAGACGGCAGCATTCGTCACGATTTGATATCTCTACCCACCGCGAGCTCGAGAAGCTGCCTGGCTTTCACGAGGTTCCCCCCGGACGCCGCGAGGATCTCTTCATGAAGAAGATTGACCAATGCAATGTCATCTTCGACTTCAACGATGCCAGTGCCGACATGAAGTCCAAGGAGATCAAGCGGCTGGCACTTCACGAACTTTTGGACTATGTGGCCAACAATCGCCAGGTCATCACAGAGCCCATGTACCCAGTCGTGGTTGGCATGTTTGCCAAGAACCTCTTCCGTCCCATTCCGCCTCCCATGAACCCCCAGGGCGAGGCCTTCGACCCCGAAGAGGACGAGCCTGTTTTGGAGGTCGCCTGGCCGCACATTCAGGTCGTGTACGAGTTCTTCCTCCGCTTCATCGAGAGCCAAGACTTCAACACAAACATTGCCAAAGCCTACATTGATCACAGTTTTGTCCTCCAACTCCTCGAGTTGTTCGACTCCGAAGACCCTAGGGAGCGTGATTTCCTGAAGACCACGCTCCACCGTATCTACGGCAAATTCCTCAACCTCCGATCCTTCATTCGCCGGTCCATCAACAATGTGTTCTTCCAGTTCACCTACGAGACGGAGCGCTTCAACGGTATCGCCGAACTGCTGGAAATTCTCGGTTCCATTATCAACGGCTTTGCTCTGCCCCTGAAGGAGGAGCACAAACTCTTCCTTACCAGAGTGTTGATTCCCCTCCACAAAGTCAAGAGCTTGAGCATGTATCATCCCCAACTTGCGTACTGCATTGTTCAGTTCCTTGAAAAGGATGCTTCTCTGACAGAAGAGGTGGTGCTCGGTTTGTTGCGTTATTGGCCCAAAGTCAACAGTACCAAAGAGGTTATGTTCCTCAATGAGGTTGAAGACATTTTTGAGGTCATGGACCCTGCCGAGTTCGCCAAGGTTCAAGAGCCTCTTTTCCACCAACTCGCCAAATCGGTTGCCAGCCCCCATTTCCAGGTCGCTGAAAGGGCTCTTTACTTCTGGAATAACGAGTACTTCTGTAACCTGGTCAGCGACAACGTCGAGATTATTCTCCCCATCATGTTTGCCCCTTTGTATGAGAACTCCAAGGGCCATTGGAATAGGTATGTAGTCGATCTGCCTACCCAAGCTATGTATCTGTAGCTAACTTTGGCAGGACGATCCATGGAATGGTCTACAATGCTATGAAATTGTTCATGGAGATCAATCCCCAGCTGTTTGACGACTGTTCGCATGAGTACACAGAGCAGCAAAACAGCGCATCTGCAAGGGAGGCCCTTCGCGAGAGGAAGTGGGCTGCCATCACAGAGCAGGCTAACCGACGGAAGTCCCTCAACGGGACAAGCTCGGCCTCCGGGGCACCAGCACCCCGGGCAACCGTAGCCCAGCTGCCAGCTCTTAACGAAGTAGATGCAACTGAGGATAACCAGATGCGACTGGATTCACTGAACCTTCAGGACGGTGATCGGAGAGACCGTCGGCCTACGCACGAGAGACAGAACTCGGCGGGCTCCGCCAGGGGGCAGCGGTGATCTTTTGATCGATAAGTCTGCACAAACAATAATTACAGCCTCTTCGGCAATAGGCGGTGGTCATCCTTTATGAACTCGTCATCTCACACGATCCTATATTACACAACCACTTCCGCTTGGCTCACGCTGTGAACCCTGCGTTCAGCTCGACCAATACCACGCAACGCTTGTTGACGAAAAGGATACTGGAGCTTATTAGACGGCGGCGCTCAGTCGGTCCAACGACCACTCAGGCGGAGAATGAATGCTCGTGATTTTGTTGTTAATAATTCAGATTTCGACGGAGTACATAGCATCGGGGTTACTTCATTTCAGTCTGCGCAAGGGAGTATGCTTTTTTTTCTTGCTGCTTTGGGTGGTTGGCTTCAGTGGGCTTAGGGAGGCTGGATGGGGGTTTGGAGAGGTGGGCAAAATTACAACAAAAAAGCGGTCCTGAGGTCGCCATTGTGTCTCGCGCCAATAATAATCGAACCTCTAGCGTCATTTAAACCTTTTCTTTTTCCGTTTCCCCGCCTGCCAACAGGCAAGGTACACCGGGATTGCAAAAAGGCCAGGCTGGACTGCAGATACAGAAATCATTGGTGTGCCGGGTTCAATACTTGGGATACCGGATGGAATCACAGAGACATATGGATTGTTGGTTGGTCAAGGGGGAGGGGGGCGCGGCTGTTGAAGGAGGGAAGAGGGGAAAAGTGAGGAAATGGAGAAAATGGAGGAAATGGAGGAAGGCATGAGAAATAGTTGGGTGGATAGAATGGGGTGGTGATTGCTTTTCAAGAAGCTTGAACGATTATTGTTGTTATTTTCCTCTCTTCCCTTTTTCTTTTTTATTCTTCTTCTCCGGATGACTAAAGTTCTCTCTCTTTTATATTTATTTCATCTTTTTTGTTCGGTTACTTGTTGTCCGTTTTTTTCTAGTATCAAAGACTTGTATCTTCCTTCTGTAGCGGGGGGCCCTAACTACAAATGAATGGCATGGCTTTTTTCTTCCCCCCTTTTTTTTCTTCCAACAAGCTTTGGACGGGTTTGTCCATCTCCCCGAGTGACGAAATAAACCCCCACCTCCTCCCTATTATTGCCTGTCCGGTCTCTAACCATAACACCATTTCTACTCTGCAGCAACCCCCAATTCGCCATCTACCCTAGATTCACACACACACACGACCTAGGTCCTGTCAACGCCGGGGGGGGGGGGGGGGGGGGGGGGGGGGGGGCGGGGGGGGGGGGGGGGGGGGCGGGGGGGGGGGGGGGGGGCGG
>MU866367.1:0-38711 GCA_033296915.1 Triangularia setosa | reverse complement strand
ATTATGATCGTTGTGATCATAGCCCATGATCACAATGCTCGCCATGATCCTAATGATCTTCTCTTGATAGGTCTGTTTCCTTGCTCTTCTGATTGTTTGTTTCCTTCTCTTATCCGATTGGTTAGCGCCGTCGGGAGTCCGTAGTCAAGAACGTGACAGCTGGGCAGGCCGTTGTCTTTGAGGAAGCCCTTGGCAAGGAAAACAAGGAGAGCAAGGGGAGCAAGGGAAGCAAAATAAATAGAGGAAGTGAGGGAAGCATTATATCGAGCGTGGGAAAACCGATGGAAAAAGCAATCCGAGGGCCGGACACCGAGGATGGCAAACGAAGGACCACCGGATCTACTATTCACCGATCAGGTGCTAAAGAAACACAGCAACCTTATCAAAGCCCAAAGCTCCCTATTAGTGCAGGCCTGTACCGGAGTAATAGGTCTACGGGACTTCCTGTTCAAACAAAAAGTCCCAGGGGTACCCACACCCTATTGCAACTGTGGAGAAGGATGGGAGACGGTCAAACACCTGGTTATATGGTGCCCAACACACTGAGACCTAGAATCTGGACAAGAAATATCATCCGCACCCACCGAAATTTTGGCCCTATACTTCAGGGTAGATCTCGGAACCAACGGCTACTGAGAAAGGTCTTGGGCTGGTTTATGGATTCAGGTCATTTATTAGAGTATGATCTAGCGGGAAAACTAGAATCGGAAAAGCCTGAAGAGGAAGAGGAAGAGGAAGAGGAAGAGGAAGAGGAAGAGGAAGAGGAAGAGGAAGAGGAAGAGGAAGAGGAAGAGGAAGAGGAAGAGGAAGAGGAACAGGAGGAATAGGAAGAAGGGGCAGCTGAAACCAAAGTCAAAGACGATCAGTCTTCAAGGCCTTACACAAGACCTTTCTCTTATTTTGCAACTATCTGGAAGCTTTCAAAGCTTTATCTTTCCTTATACTTTCCGATAGGTTTTTCACCCGGCCTACACGGCACGGTTTTCTTATGTAAATAGCAACCGAAGGTCCGGCGCGCTCTTTAAAGAAGAGTAGAACGGTGTAGGAATAATAATAATAACAATAATAAATAGGTACCTTACTAACATGGTTATTTGCGGTGTGCTAAGATGCTGTCAGACAAAACGGGGTTCTGGTCAACCAAGCTGAATAGGAGCTCAGGGGTTGAAACTGACGTAACCAGTTCAGCTGGACATGGTACCATTTGCCACCAACGTTGTCACGATGTATAGATGTAATGGAGGTTCTCTGGCTTTGAAAGAAGAGGAGGACAGACAAGAATAAGCAGCACAATCACACAGTTGCAACCCCCATCATATTCACCTTCAAAGAGTGCATCGTACTTCTGACAGTTACACCTGCCTGTCTTCTTGCTGTATGATCGTTTGTGAAACTAGGTGTCTACCTAGGTTGGCGCAGTGGTTAATTTTGCTATTTATCGAGTCATTTATTTCGAGACAGACGACGATTCATCACATCAGTTTGCCTTGGTTCATAGAGAAGATGGCCCAAGTATATACCTCCGTCAATCGTGTCTTGCATGGCCAAGCAACTATGCAAATATGGGACCTCTCAAGTCTCAGCCGGGCCATTCCAGAATTGAACTCGGAAGTCGTCAGCATACCTACGAAGTGGTAGGCAACCCTGAATATCATGAAACGAAAGTCGCACTTTGTTAGGTACTGTTGCTCTATATTTTGTCATTACCTCGCCCTTTGACTCGGTCCGGTTTCACTACCCACTTTACCTCCTCGGTTTCGACACAGGCCCTGTGACCCGGCCCGTCAACATCGTGTTATAGAAATAAGGATGCTAGCAGGCTTTGATTTCAAAAAGATCATCGAAACCGTAAACAAATAAGGCTCGTCATAAACACAGAAAAAGCACGTGCTATTTGAATTGCTTTTTACCTTCCTCCTCACGGAGCAACTCAAGGTAAGATGTCCTAGTCTTCCATACAAAAGGGTAACGAATTGGAAATCTCTATCTATTATTATCGAACCTCGATCTTCATGCCCAGCTATAGCTCATGAAGAATCGAGAACGAATAAAAAACGTGATTGCAACAACCGAATCTTGTACTCATCACACAGCTTAGGGAGCACCGCCGCCCCGACCAGCACCAGCACCAGCACCAGCACCGGCACCAGCACCGCCAGCACCACCCATCATGTTTCTTGCCCTATAATCCCATCTGTCAGTGATTTGTTCAAGCTCAGAAACAAACAGATAAAAACTCACATCTCAGCAATAGAAGGATCCGACATCAAACTCCCAATATCCGGCAACCCACCACCGCTGCCAAACGAGTTCGCCATATCCCTCAACCTCGGGTTATTCATCAAGTTCGCCATCATATCCGGGTTGCTCATCAGGTTCTGCGCCATGCTTGCAAACATGGGGTTGTTCATAATCGCGCCAAAATCAAGTCCGCCTGGGCCGCCGCTGCCACCAGCACCACCTCTGCCACCACCACCAAGCATACCAGCCAAGTCGGCCAAACTAGGGGTACCACCACCCCCAGCAGAGGGAGAGGCACTCCTAGCAGTAGCGCTAGCCGCCTCCTCGGCCTCAATCTCCGCCACCCTCCTCTTCGCAGTCTCGAAACCCTTCTTCATCGCATCGCTGCCGCCATTACCCTCGTATTCGATACCCTTCTGGTAAGCTTCCATCGAGCCCTTGGCGTCTCCGAGAGCGAAGCGGGCAAGACCGAGACGGGACCAAGCCTTGGTGTACGTTGGCTCGATCGCAACGGCGGCTTCGGCATCGGCCTTGGCGGACTCGTGGTCCTTAGCGGCGGAGTAAGCGGCGGCGCGGTTAGAGAGGAAGATGGCGTTGCCGGGATGAATCGACAAAGCTTGGGTATAGTAGTTGATGGCGGTGGGGTAGTCCTTTTGGGCCATGGCGGCGTTGCCCTTGGACTTTAGGGACTCGGCCTGCTTCTTTTGTTCTTCGGTTACGGCGGCTGATGATGGGGGGGCGGATGTGCTGGAGGAGGAACCAGAGGACTGGGGGGAGGGAGCAGTGACATTCTTGAGCTTCTCGTAGACGGAGTATATCTGGAGGAGGTTTTGGGAGCCGATGGCAGAGGAGACGGCGGCCTTGTCGGAGAAGTCGACGGAGAAGGCTTCAGTTATGCAGTTGATGGCGATGTCGATGTTGTCGGAGTCCTCTTCGCGGAGGGTGCCGTCTTTAAGGGAGGAGGAGAGGAAGTCGCAGATCGCGAGGGCGAGGCGCTGCTTGGAGGTTTGGGCTGCCTGGGTTTCACAGTTAGATTACCAGATCTAGAGGTGAAGATAGGGGGTAGCCGGTGTGATGCGGCGACTACCACCCCACGCAAAGGGCGATGGTTACCATCTTGGAAAGGAAAGCCGATCTCCTGCTGGCGGATGGGGTATCGTGAGGTGAGAGGACGATTGATGTCTGGCAGAAACCCAAAAGCAAGGAGAAAGTAGATGAAGATTGGTGGTCGACTAGTAGTTCGTGGCGGGGCCTGGTTTCAACCCAAGAGCCAGATGCGTCGGCCAGATTCCACCCAAGTCGATGGAGGGGTTGGGTTGGTGGTGGGACAAACGTGGGTCTGGAACCTTTACATGTACAGAAAATGGATAGCCAAGGCGTACAGCAGCACGGAATTGTAGCGGCTATTCTGTAAGCTTGTTGAACTAGCGCCAAACAGGAGAGGCGCCGTTTGGGCGCAATCAAACAGTGGGACACTCTGATGTCAACTCAAACCCCTGGTCTTGGAGCTCTCAGCTGTCACCTAACGCTTGGAAGTCCGGAAGTCGACTTGACAATCACCAACACCGTTGTTCAAAAATAACCACCACCTACAACCTTTCAAGTACCCAACCAACCTAGTCTGATCGCAGTCGCGTGAATTCTTTAGGTAGAGCAATTCTTGGCCGCTTTCCCACAAACACTTCTGTGCTGACTTTCCCGAATCACAGCAACCTCAAGACTATCTGAGGTGGCAGCAGGTTCTCCAGTCCCATCGAACATATAGATACCAGGATGGCAACGCCATCAGGCGCAAGCACACCTGCCGGGCCGCCCACCCCCTCAACTTCCGTCATGCCACCCATCGTCGCAGCGCCTTATGCCGAGGACGACCAGCACGTCTGTTTTATTTGCCTCCAGAACGAGAATGACACTCCCGACGCGACTTGGGTTCACCCATGCCCGTGTACCCTTGAGGCGCATCAAGACTGTATGTTGCAATGGGTAGCAGAGATGGAAGTTTCCAACCGGAAGTCCAAGAACGGCCTCCAGTGTCCAGCCTGCAAATCCCCCATCACCGTCGAAGAACCCTACGATGCCGTCGTCGCCTTGCGCAACCGCTTCAACCGCAAGTTCAGCCGAATATCCCCAGGGCTCCTTGTTCTCATAATCAGCGAATGTAGTGTTGTAGGAGCCGCTAGCTACGGCTTTGCTGCGGTGACTATATTTGCGGGACGACGAGCTGCCACGTCAATGGTCGATAAAATTGGCGTAATACCTACGGTGATGACATGCTCCCTGATCGGGCCTGGGTTGGTTTTGTCAAGGTGGCTGGCTTCATTGGGCAACTTGGTGTTGTTGCCAGTCAGCGCTCTGGTATGTGTGCTCTGAACCCTTTCTTATCATCCAACCTTTCGCTAACATACTCCTCTATAGTACAGCACGTTCCTAATTGGCCGCAATCAACCTCTTGCCTGGCCCCCATCGCCAGTATGGGCTATAGCTCTGATGCCAAGCGTCCAGTTCGCATATACCTTCCTGTACTATGAGCTGTTCGGAAAGCTAGAGAAGCGTCTTAACCGAGCCCTCCGCGGTAGGCCCATGGACGAGGAGCCACGAAACGAGGCACAACAACAACCAGCCGCTGCCGCCGCCCCAGCTAATGGCCAGGAGCAACACCAGCATGGTGGACAACAACAAGGTGGAGCTGGAGGCAACCAAAGAGAAGGCGAGAACGGAGAGGAGGGAATGTGGGATCTGGTCGTTAACCTCGGCCGAGCCGTTGCCGGCCTCTTTGGTGACGACGACGAAGCCGAAGGTGAACTCGGAGACGATGATAGGGCCAGAGTCGACGAATTAGTCTTTGAGGTCCAGCTTGATCTCGGCGGTGACGACCATGACCATGATCACGACCACGACCACGACCACGACCACGACCACGACCACGATCACCAGCACGATGACAATGATCAAGAAGAGCTTCAACATATCCTCCATGATCATCTAATGGATGAAATTGTTCCTGCTGCTCTCCCACCACCACCACCAGCAGCAGCTCCTCCCGCTCAACCCCAGCAGCAACAACCCCCAAACCCTCCACCCAACAATGTCAACAATAACAACAACAACAACAACCGTCGCCGTAATCGTGACAACGAAGTAGCCCGTCCGCCCCCCGGCCCCAACGGCGAAGGCGAGACAAACTTCCTCTCCCTCTTCATAAACTCCATCGTTTCGTCTCTTCTCATGCCGGTGATATCCTTTGGCATGGGGGAAGCGATTAGGTTTCTCGCCCCTAAATCATGGGTGACGCGCTCTATTTTCCAGCGGGATTCCTTCTGGTCGTCAATCTGGGGCAGTGGTGGTCGTAGGAGGATCTCCCCCAGTAGTGGCAGCAATGGAACATATGCCCCGAATATTCTGCAGCACCAGTGGGGCAGGAGTTTGGTGGGCGGGTGCCTGTATGTTGTTCTGAGGGACGCGTGGACTTTGTATGTCAAGTGGAGGAGGGTGCAGGTGAAGCAGAATAGGAGGGTGAAGAATATTGAACGGAGGCCGGTGAGGGATGACTGATTGTGAAGGGATTAAGGGGAGGTGGGGAGTGGTAAATTATTGTAATGAATATATTTCATGGGTATTATTATTCGGAAAGCAGGAGAATGGGGCTTGGGACAGATAGGCCGGTTAGGTTGGGTTCATGGGTAGCGTCCGTTAGCACCGGCATTCATCTCTTTTTCTATTAAAGTTGGCATATTCAGAATATGAGAGGTAGACAGCATCTTATTCGCTTCCAAGGTAGGATGGGAGGGACACAAGGGCAGCAAAATGGGATCAATAAAATGCTTCATCGGCGATGCCAGGAGTCCAGCCCATCCCATCTCTCTCATCTCCTAACTGCCATTACCTCTAGAGGTCTTTAACGCCCAGCCATCCTCAACCCATCCCCAATCCTATCATCCACTACCACCGGCCCCCTATCCTCCACCAAATACACCGCGCTCCCGCTCCCCGGCTTACTCACCACCACCGCCGCCTCCTTTTGCTCGTCCGTCAAGTCCAACTTGCTATAGTACTCCCTCTCCCACGCCTCCTTGACAGCCTTCACCTTGTCAGCAGGCACCAAATGCACAGAACAACCACCCCAACCCGCACCCGTCAACCGACTCCCATAGCTCCCCGCCCTTCTCGCAGAAGCGCAGAGCTCATCAATCTCGTTACAGCTGCACTCATACACATCACGGCACGAATCCTGCGTCTGGTTGAGCAAGCCACCTAGTTGGGCATTGTACTCTGAAGTATCATCCGTGTTGGCAGGTTGCTGCTCCAGCAAAGACATAAACTTCAGCACCCGTAACGCTTCGCTAAACACGTGAAGGGCCCGCTGTCGCAGCTTGAACTTTTCTGCCCTGACAGGGAAGCGGGAGGTGAATTGTTTGTCGAGTTCGTCAACTGAGATATTAAGAACGGCGGCGATTTCCTCGCGGGTATAGCCGTCTTTCTTGTCGAGAGTCTTCTCCGTGAGGGCAACCAATTCTTCGAGTTGGGATTCAGTCGACTTGGAAGATGTCGCGCCAGCGGAGTGCTCCTGGAGAGCAAAAAACGTTTCGTGAAAGCCGTGGAGACTAACGGACAGCGGGCTGGCATCAGAGGGGAGTGGAGTTCCTGGGGGGTTAAGCACTGCGTTAAGGTAGGCAGCGGCAAGACTGCACTCTACCACGCGGAGATTGTAGTGAATGGGACCAGTGACGAATTTGTCGGCTGTGACGAAGGATTGGGCGATCAGGAAGGTGAGCTCAGGGTTGGTTTTGGGGAAGGAGACCGCGCGGGCTTTGAGAGAAGGGGTGAAGGAGACGAAGAGGGCTGAGCCGCGCTCCGAGAAGACGGAGGCAGATTGGTCCATTCTGGGGAGATGTTAGCCGTGATCATGGATAGTATGGAGTGGGAAAGAGCATACCCTCCCGAGTTGACACCAACAGCCCGCTCGCTCACAATCGCCAGCTCTGTCAGCTCAGTCTTGTCCACCGTCTTCTCACCATTGGCCACCATGACAGCAAGAGCACTCGAGCTCACAAATGCAGCGCTTGAGCTCAAACCACCGCCAGCCGGCACCGTCCCATCCATCAAGATTTGCATGCTCTTGGGCTTGAAGTCTGCGCCATGCTTCTTGCGCAAAAGCTCAAGAGCTCCCCGCAAGCCAGATTTGAAGTAGTTGGTCCATTCGTGAACAGTCGCATCGATATCAACGGCATCATAGGGGATGTCAAACTCATGAGTGGGGAATTTGGCGTCTTGAACGTTGGCGATCTTGATCTTGTAATGGCCTTCTTTGGCGTTGGATGACGCAACATTGGTTGATACGGCGAGCAGAGAATCAGCGGTGATGGCCATGGGTAGGACGGGGTAAAGCGAGTAGTCGATGTGCTCGCCGATGATGTTCACTCGTCCCGGGGATCTGGCGACGAACTCGGCTGGCTGGCCATAGATGGTCTGGAAGCGAGTGAGGAGGCTGTTCCATCGCTTTGCTTGCGTGCCGAGGGCGTCAATGGTGTAGATGTCACTCAGGGAGCTGGCTACGGGGACAGGACCGGCCATGTTGGATTGGTAACCTCCGGTTCTAGGGTAGATATCTTGTCTTGAAGGTGAGCTCTGGAATATCGGAAAGGGGGATAGCATGAACCAGAGGGCGTTGTGATAATAGTGATGGTGAGGCGTGGTTGTGTGAGTGGGAGATATGTGCCCCGCGTTCAGTTGATGAGATGGAATGGAATGCCCCACACTGCGGTCATGAGGCCGTATAATTTAGGAACAGGAGGAGGTACGATGGCGGGAAACTGCACGCTTGTTCAACGCTGTAATCGACCAATGGGCGCTGCCATTGAGCTGTTTGTGCAGGCGAATAGGCAAGTGCTTCCATAATCTTCCCTGCCCTTGGTGTCGTCATGCTCCCCATGGAAATTCTGTCTCCCCACACGAGCTGCTTCTCGCCGAGTATTTCACCGTAGCGGAGCTCATGCAGTGTGTTCCTGCTATTTCATCTCATCATCTTCAAGTTAGACGCTTTGGTGAAGAAAAACCATATGTTTGAAGCTGGTGCTACTTCGTCTCTCCAACTCGCTGTTGTGTCCAACATTGCCTTCTCACGAAAGCAAAAGCTAGATCCTTGAAAACCCCAAGATTTGGAGAACCTGCGGGGTGTCCGGACTCTGGACCACGAGGCCGATCCCGGCAGCTCCACAATTCAACCCCTCCGGCTCCGCTAGCCCCGGACTTGGGAGGAGCTCATAGTATAATTGGCACCGTAGTATAAGTTACTGGGAGATTGGAACTCTTCACTTCTTCTTGTTTGATTTCACTTCAACAACGAAGACTCATCAACCGAAGTATGATATATGTCTGATAGCTAAACCGGATCGAAGTGGGCTTTTATTTTTATTTTTTTCGAGTTGGCGAGTAGCCGCCTCACGCCACTGAAAACACCTAAAAAAGCTCAATAATTGAAAGTGCTCGTATTTACTGAATACAGAGATTGGCGCTCTTCTTAGGCGATATCTCACCCCGGTGACTCAGATGGAGTGTGTCATGGCAATCATGCCCGGCTATGTTACATGCCTATGCCATGTGAACTCGGGGGATGATCAGAGCGTATATCAAAGCATTGCCAGCATATATTCCATCCAAATCAACACCCAAATCAGAATGGATCACAGCAGCAGTCAGGATTCACGGCAGAAACAATATTTTTGCCATTCCTTATATTTTTATCCCAAACAAACCAATCATTGAAAACGTACTCATACGTTGGCAACGATCTTTGTGTGAAATTTCGCACCACCACAACGTCAAAATCATCAACCAAACCACCAAACCCGTTGCAAAACTGATTGCTTTGTAAAAAGGAGAAAAGAAAAAAAAAGGACACAAAAGTGTTCAAAATAATTTGCTGATTCCCACATCCCACAAGTACAGAAGGATGAAAATCCTAGAAAAACAACTCAACTGAACAAAAAGCTGCGCATATATACAATACAACCACGAAGTCCACAACCAGACCACCTTCACAGTTCTCACCAGGTTTTGGAGATGTCGCTTCCTTCAGCTCATCATTGTGTCTATGCGAAGATCCATTCAACGCAAACTCAAACGCCACAGAATAGCCACAACAGGTTTGTGTGTTATGTTTCCGTCCTCAGCACCTGAGTTCTTTTTGCTTGCCAAGTTTTGTCTAACCCTCATCCTCCTCTCCGCTGTCGACATCTGCTTGTTGTAGGTCGGTGTTGCGTGTGTGTGATTACTTGTCCTTTGAATGCTTTTGCAACACATTTGTTAGCGATGTTGCAATGAACAAGGTGATGATGCATCGTCATATGGGAGAAGGAGTACATACAGGACAGTTCGTGCAGTTGCACTGTCCCTTTGGACAGGTACACGTCCCCGAAGTCGAGCAGCCGCAGTCACTCATGGTTGATTGATTGCTGGTTGTTTTTTTTTTGGTGTCTTTTCCGTTCAAAAGGCTCTGGTTTTTTTGGTGTGTCAAACGGATGAAACGATGGGTATGCTGATGGTTTTTTTTGTCGAGTTTCACAACTATAGGAAAATCACCAAGAGTACAGGAAGAAAAAAAGGAAAGAACCCATTCATCAGATCCAGACTTGAAATGGAAATTCCCCGGACGGGGCTATATACCCCCCCCTTCCAACCCGTCAAAGCCTACCTTATCAAAGTTGCGCCTTGATTAAAAGCCTACGGAGTCCATCTGTGGTACGTTTTGAACGGATCTCACGCTGGCGACTGATCGGGGGCTCAATGGTGGAGACATGACGTCGGGATTCCGTCAACAAAGAAAGCATACGATCGTAGGGGTTCAAACCGTCGAGCGAGATTTCCGAAATGGCACGTGGGTGTGCAATTATGGTGTGCTAAGAAGAGTTGACTGAGTCGTGCCGACGGAGGCTAATGAATCAGATGGGCTTTTGGAGAGTGGAGTGGGCGGAATGCGTCTCCGGTTGAGAGATGGGAGGGGTTAGCCTGAGAGGGTGGTTAATTTCGATGATTGCTGGTGTTCGGTTTAGAGAAAATGTCAACATCGAAAGCGGGCTGTGTTAAAAGATGGAATATACGCTGCCCCTGAGCCCTGTTAAATCTAAGTATGGGAATGAATTTGGAAAAAGATATAGTCTACCAGAATGATAATGTTTGGTGTGTGTGTGTTTTGAAGGGAGCACTCGTTTCTATCGATTTCATGTCATGTTTCCCAACAGAATATTCCTTTGGATCATTGCTTATTTTTATTGTTTAGTGCGACTACCAAGCCGTCGATAGGATTGTTGACAGGCATACCTCATGTTGTCCTCATCTTTATGTCGGGCCCTGCACCTCGAGTCACTTCGCCATCATCTTCGTGAGTATCAGACAGGGGATAGCTCCACCAATTATCCCACCAGTTCTCACTTCCGCCTTCACGCGGCGGCCAAACCTCAGCCCAAAGATTCTTAGTATCTTCATCTACAGGCTCCCTCAGACGTTCCAATATCATTTCTCTGAGCATAGTTTCTTTGGTGATGTCACGCACCTCTGCCTTGCCCGACTCTACGTCGTCTCTTGTGCAGAGCCAGCTACGGCCACCAACAAATCCTGCTATGTCTGCCCAGACGTTGGCAAAAGGCAGAGAGGTGGTTATGGAGTTGTTGATCGGAAGACTTTCGATTTTGAGGCGTTCCAAGGGACATTTCCTTGCGGCGATCTTTTGAAAGATGGCGCGCGCCAAAGTCTCATCGACAGCAATCTCAATGAGAGCCCTCCGAAAATCTCGAACCTTGTCCCGTGACGGATCCATCATGGCACGCATTGAAGGGGGGAGATAAGGTGTTGGGCAAGCAAACTGCAACACAACCCGTCGGAGCCGTGGCAACCGCCCGAGTAACCGGTACATGGCAACTTCATTTGGCCCTCCCTGCTCGCGCTTTACACGAAGTCGGACGTCTTCCAGATTTGGACACCAATGGACCAACTTTTGTACCTGGGAGTGGGTAAGGGGTGCGCTCTCGTTAGGGTATATTTGAAGTTTGCGCAAGGTCAGGCGCGGGCTGTGATGGATCCCGAGATAGGTGCCATCATCGATTTCACCGCTAAGTTTGAGAGTCTCGAGGTGAGAGAGAGCAAAAAGTATCGAGCCAAGGTTGTTATTTACGTCCCCAAAATCAACTGCTAGTTCTCGGAGGGAACAAAACTCGTCGTTTGCCGCCAGTGAAACCAACTGTTCAACGTCCGCAGAGGTGCATGGGGATATTTCGAGCTGACGGAGGTGTTTGAATGATCGAAGACGTCTCCACATTCCAATATGATTGAGTCCGGTATCAAACCCCTCGGAGCGAAAGATCAACGACACCAATGGGTACTTTTCAGATGTCTCCGGAACCCCTTCGTCCACGAATGTATTGGGGTTGTCCTGCCGAAAGAACCCCTTCCAACAAGGTCTGGGCATTTGAATTGCGCGCTGCAGCGCGAGGGAATTGCCTGGATGACTGTAATAAAGTCGCACTTTTCTCAATGAAGCGGAGTTTTTCACCATCCATTTGATGGCCTCTGTATTATAGCTTGTCTGTCCATGTGAGCTATCTGGCTCGTATTTCATCTCGATGCTGTAGAGGCAAGGAGAAGTGACCAAAGCAAGCTCATCCAGGTCGATATCATGAACGCTGTCTCTGTCCTGATAGAGGCTCCGAAGACTGAAGGTATGCATATGCAGGCGGCTCCGAGGGTGGTATTGGTGCAGTGCCCTGAGAACGCAGGGCGGTATTTGGTGGGTGCAAGCGTACACGAAGTCTTTCAACCCAGACAGCTGGCTCAAGAAGTCGGCGAAGGGTTGCCATGCCTTGTTTTGTTCTTGTTTGCGCTGTGCTGTGTATCTGGGTAAATCGGGTGCAAAGTAGGTGAGGTCGGCGACATCCTCAATTTCACTGTCTCCGTCTTCAGGCGTCTCGTTCCAGCCGCCATTCGCGAGGAATCTTCCGTCAACAGCGTTTGGACCAATATGATCCGTGCCACACAGCAGAAAACCCCGTAAGGTGATTCGACGGACATGAAGAAAGCGATTGTCGACGGTAAGTGATTTGTTCAGCTGCTCCAAATCGTGATTGAGCTTTTCCTTGTCACGTATCGTGAGTTTTAAATGGACGAAGCGTTGTGGTGCCGCTGCCTGACAACAGAACTTGTTGGCTAAAGAAAAAGAAGAGATGCTGCGGCGATCAACAAAATCTAGGAGATATTGGGCAATATGCAACGGGAGCCTCTCCAGAGGCACGGGGTGCTGAGATGTGCTCTGGGATTGCATTGCTGGCAACGGGGAGGAAATAGCTATGTTTGCTTGGCGTGGAGAGAAGCCATGCAGAGGCTCAGGCACTATCAGGATGACAACATGGGCAGCTCGGCGGTGTTGAATTAGACAGCGAGGGCCCACTGTTGAGGAATTAATATCTTGGCAGTGGGACCTGGACCACCCAGTCAGGAGAGCCTGTGCTACCTCGCCCTCGAACAACCAACGAATTGACCAAGTTTGCACCCCATATTATTGTTTGACAGGCGGCTACACGTGATACGCGTAATTACACTGACTTTTCTGTAATACCCCTCATCCTTCACCAACACCACCGCCATGCTTCCCCGGGCTCCTGAGCAAAAAGTACCCAAGATGAGCGGCAAACTTCCAGTCCGCACGCACTCATTTCACGAAATTTTGAACTAGCATCCTACAGGGAAGCTGCCAATTCGATGTCACTGTGATCATGTACAGTAAAAAGAACTTCCTAACAAACCTTGGGTGAGAAAGAATGCCAAACGAACTAACGACAAACAGAGGACAGCACTGCACGAGCTAGTCGATGGCGAGGCTCTATGGTCTATCGTCACGTCGTAGCAGTCAATCATCATGTAACTTGGCAGCAGAATAGTCAGCAAATGACAAGTACAGTGCAGATTTCGCTTCCAACTAGTAGCCAACAACTCGCTAGCCCATGCGGAAATGACTTCCACCAGGCATCATCAACGACCATCACCAATGAGCGACTAAGAAGCAACTAAAAAGTCTGGAAGCGGAGTGCCGGACTACTGGCATCGACCGACTAAAATCTAGGTATCTTCTCTAGTCATACCTACCGATTGAGGTCTCCGTTGAATAATGGTGGTGGTCGAGATAAGGTAGTTTCTCTCACACTGAGGTGATGATATGGTGAAGTAAGCACCACCTGCGGACCGGAAAAGTGTCCAAGGTAAAACTTGTGCTCCAATCTTCAGATTGACCACTATGTCTGCTGCTCGGAGCGGGACATGCTCGACTTATCCCCATAGCCAAACCCTGATGGTGTATGCTTGTTATGGAATAATATCCGGGCTAGGTTTTGTGAGTCACATGTGACTGCACCCCCTATCAACAGTCACGACTTGATGAGGTTTGAAGGCTTGAGGGGAGGCTTGGTGGGATACGAACTCCGTGGGTTTTGCTGGGAAGTCCCGTTTGGGTATATATGGGCCGGCCATTGCTCTCTTCTTTTTCTTTTCTTCATTATCTAACAAGCCAACCACAGGCCTTTCAACTGGTACACCACCCATGCCGGCACCAGTTGCCAATGCTGTTTGTGGGCCTCAAATTCCCAGAATTCTCAAGCCAGCCAACATGAGTTTTGGAGGTTGAACTTTCTCAACCGTCTATGACACGTGTGCCATATTCCGATCAGGTGTCACTCCCGCCAGAGATACGCAATTGCTAAGGATGTTGTCGTTGTGAGACCCTTAAAAAAACCCGTCGTCAATTCTTTTCACCCACCTTCTTTTATCCTCCATTTAAATCTAACCTGCATTTTAGCCAAACATCTAAATAAAAGCTCTTCACGCCTCAAATCAAAATCCTTCACGAGGCTTGCTCTTCTGAAAAATAGATCCCTTGCTCAAGTTGAGCTTTACACCCCTTCCACCACCATTCTCACCCTTTCTCATCCTCCCCTCTCCATCAACTCAACCTCCACCATCGCCGTCCAATTCAGGCGATTGGAGATCGGTTCAAGAGTTGACCCTCATAAATTGAGTTCAAATACGTCGTATCCCGGCTTCTCAAAGACCAGCAACCCATCCGACCATCTGAGCTACCCCCACTCAGCGTAGGCTCAGCAAGCCATGTCCATATCCCAAAGCCATTCCTCCCGCCGTCGTATCGTGCATCTATACCACAACGAAAATGCATTCCTTCCTGACAATCCTCCAGCTCTCTCCATATATTCTCCCAGTCGTATCATCTCTGGGTAGCTCTGGGTGGGGTTGTGTAAAAAGTCCCCGATGTACCGCGAAAACCTGCCTGGCTGCATGAGGACTTGGTTGAATGCCTGGGAGCGTTCATGTTGATAGAGAGTATGTCCCCGATTTGGCGGAGACTGCACCACCCTCAGGGGCGTATAGAAGCCCTTTAACACTCAGTTGGAGTTGTCAGTACAGCTAGATGGTGGAAGAAAGGTTTGTGATATCCCCCAAGCCACTGCCGTCGTTCAGTTTCGACATGAGGCAATGAGTTACCACTTGTAGTCCAGGGTGGTCAAGGTCGGTGGCGTTGTAGCTTCGAATACGAATGTTGGACTGCTTGGGAGCTGGGGTGGAGCTAAAAGGGAGGAATATGATGGTTACGTGGCGCCAGGCGCGCTGGATCGCCAAAAGGGGGAGGAGGATTTCGTAAAAGTACGGGAGGCCCTTGCGACCATTTCTGGACCAGATCCAAGTTTTGAGATCCATCCAGGAGTAAGCTCAGGAGGACGGTTGAGAAAAAACGGTTTGTTGCCACGAGGTAACGAGAAGTCGTCGGCAAAACGGATGGTGAATGGCAAGGAATGGCAGGCTGGGGCTGAGGAAATCAAGGACAGGATATTGAGCACGTTGCAGAATTTTGCGCGGAGGGTCAGGAGGGAGCCGAGATGGTAACCGCCATCCGGAGCGCGGAATTGAACGACAACTTTCGTAGGGCAATAGTATCTCAGCTTCCGGCCCAACGGGGACTCGAGGTTGCTAATGCAGAAGTTCTTGGGTTTTCTGTGGACGGGAGATTCGGTAATGGTGAATTCCAGCCAGTAGCTGCTTGAGGAGTTCGAATTGGCGACGATGGTTAATTCGTGATGTTGGCATCATTGTCGCAGAGGCCACCTGGTATGAGCGAGATGGTTTCAGCTTGGGTTCTGCGATCAACTTGAAGCAGATTTCTCAGATTCTCAGCCTCTTCAACAGCAGCCTGGATCTTTTGCCTCACCTCTCAGGGGGGATTATAGATGGTGGTCATGGTAGGAGGCCTGATAGTACTCTCTTTAAAATAGTTGGATGCGTGTCGTGGATTGTCGATGGCGGACTGGCAGTACCCGAGTAGAAGGCGTGTTGGCGACAGTCGATGACCTGGCGTTGGTAATGGAGGACCTGTCAAAATTTTTTAAATGCTTGGTAAAATGTTCACAAGTCTAGTAGAACTAGTCGTAGGAGCACAGCAAATACACTGGCGGAAATATTTGAAAAGGTTTCTTCCAGTAAATTAGGGCTATTTCACCAGGAAGGAGCACCCCCCAATCCACCTAGTCCTTCGATAAGCGGCTTAAATGCTTCCAGATTAGATAAACCCAGGAGGAAGGCTGGCAAAAAGTGATCTTCAATGTAGTAGTGGCTGAAGTGTAAATAACGCCCTGGAAGCCCTCCAAGCCGAAGGGCTACACTGGAATCCTCAAAGCAAAGGAATGGCTCGAGTTTAAAATGCATGAGCTTTTTTTCAGCAACAGTTTTTGCTAACCAAATGGCCGCTGAACTGTTTCAGCTGGTGGAAAGATCACATATTCGAACCAGTTCATGTAGATACCTACTCTCAAAGGAAATTTTTGGGCCACAAGATCACACGCTTCAAGACAGCGCGAGGAAGCGGTGCTATATCTTCAATGTTTTTTCGTCAAGAGGCTCCAGGAAAAGATATTTTCTCGGAAAAAACAAGGCATCATGAGGACCTCAAGCGGAGCCATGATTTGTGAGATTCTTTTTTTTTCCGCACAGGAGAGATTTTTCTGGTGAGGGGCTTCGTGACGGATGATAGGGATCCATCCGTCCTTGAGGAAAACCACGCGACCGTGCTGGGGCAGCTGGGTAGATCCCTCATCCATTTCCATCTGGCCTGAACTCGATCTTGTCGGGCTTAAACGCGCGAGCAGGTAAAACTCAAAGTAATATTCTTCCTCTAACGTACCCCACATACGAATGGCCGAAAAATCGCGCCCCTACATCCTCAACTTTCTTTTTTCCACTTTGCTTTCACAACGCAACATGCCCTTAAAAAACGACGAACTTCAAGTGCAATTGGCTCTTCAAGCACTGCAAAATGATCCTAAGCTAAGTGTAAAAGCTGCAGATAAGATCTATTCTGTGGACCACAAAAAGCTCAGTCGCCGGGGACGCGGTACACAATCACGACACGATATTCCAGCCAACTTGCGGAACTTGACTGACCTGGAAGAATCCGTCATTTTTCAGCATATTCTTGATCTGGATTCCAAAGGATATACTCCGCACTTGTCTGTTGTGGAAGATATGGCCAATCGACTACTCGCTGAATGTGACGCGGGACGCGTCGGCATTAATTGGGCCTCAACTTTCGTCAAGCGGCACTCAGAACTCATTACGTAGTTTAATAGCAAATCCGATTACCAAAGATCCATATGCGAAGATCCAAAGGTCATTGGTCCTTGGTTTACGCTTGTGCGGAACACAACCGCAAAGTATGGTATCCAGGTGGCAGATCCTTGACGGCCATGACAGCCACCACTCGACCGATTTCGAGATCTATTGCAAAGAGAACAACATCATTACTCTCTGCATGCCTCAACAATCATCTCATATTCTCCAGCCACTCGATTTTGGGTGCCTTAGCCCACTGAAAACGGCATACGGAAGGCAGATTGAGGAGATGGTGCGGGCAGGTATAACCCACATCACCAAAGAGGATTTCTTTCCCGCGTTCTTCGCAGCCCACCAGGCAGCGATAACGCGCGAAAACATTCAAGGAGGCTTCAGAGGTACCGGGCTTGTTTCTTTTAACCCCGAGAAGGTAATCTCTCAGCTCGATACCCGGCTTAAAACGCCAACGCCCTCGAACTCTCGGCCTGGCAGTGCCCATGCCTGGGTTTCTAAGACGCCAAACAACCCAACTGAAACCTCCTCGCAAAGCAATCTTATTAAGAATCGAATCTCCCGGCATCATAATAGCCCTCCGACCGAGATTTTAAGAGCTGTTGATGTCCTTGCGAAAGGGATGTCCAAGATAATGCATCAGTTGGCATTATTGAAGGCAGAGAACCAGAGTCTCTGAGCAGCAAATGAAGCGCTAAGCAAGCGGCGGAGGGCCAAAAAACAACGCATTCGGCAAGGAGGATCGCTTTCTATGCAAGATGCACAGGATTTACAGGGTCAGAGAAATGTTGAGGCGCAGAAAGGAGGAAACGCGGGCGGGTAGTGGTCAGAAGCCGAGGACCGAGACGTGTGCGCGGCACTATAGCAACTGCGGCGAGCCTGGTGATAATGCGCGCACCTGTCAAATAGCTGTAGAAATATATGAGGAAGATGATTCCGAGTAGGTTTAATTGTTTTGAAGTGGTTTGGTGGAATATATGTAAGTTTTGTCTTGTAGGTGCGATATTGTTGGGTCATTCGTCCGTGTGGGCCATCTGTATGTGGGGTACGTTAACGTGAAACGGGCACATTGGTTTTGATATGAGGGCATTTGGAAAGAACTCGTTTCAGAAAAGAGTGTGTGCGTAGGCAAGACTTCAATTGGAGACAGTATCTAAGGTCGTGTAAGAAAAATGTACTTACTTTAAGCGATGTAGTGTAGGACGGATGTTGGTCGAGGGCCGTTATAAAGATGAAAGCAGGGAAGATAAAAGGGGGGTCGGAAAAGGATCTCTTTCCGTAATTGATGTATTTAATTAAGAACGTGAGCCTAATGCGGATGAACGAGAGCTACCATCTACACTGTCTCACTGACAGACTTGGGCAGAGGTTTGGAGAGAAACTGAAGAGAAAGGCAAGCGCCGTGATGTTCGATTATTACAAATATAAATAGGTAACCCGAATAAGCCTCAGTTATGAAAGTTGCTCACCCCTGACCCACCTCATGATTCATCCCCTCATCATCCCTACCCATCATATGGTTACATGCTTCCGGTCATAGAATATTTGTACAGAATGAAGAAATCCAAACCCATAAAATGATCTCCCACTCGTCAAAACGTCGTGAATATGTTCATGAAAAGAAAAATGAGATCTAAACTGTCATGGGCATGTAAATGTCGTTGTTTCCTTCCATGCTCCTGGCCTATGACGAAGAAGTTCTGGACCAGCGCGAGAAAAAGTTTTCGTGTGTATAAATGAAAGAATAAAAGGCAAAAGGCTATTAAGTGTTGTAAAAGGTGATCTTGTAATTGTGAACTGGGAAAGGCGGCTGCGGTCGAAGTAGAAGTTGCAAGAGTGATTAAGAGGGTGTATGTGGTAGAAGCCGTTAAAGTAGATTAGATCTGTAACAGGAAAACAAGGAATTGTGTGGTGGTAGTACACTTGTGATACAGTGGTAGGCGGGCAATGATGGCACATCGTGAAGATATGTGTTGACGCAGGGTGATGCTGATACATATGGTGTTGGTGTTCGAGAACTTCCGAGTTTTGACGTCGGGATGGCGAGCCACGCTCATTGGCGTCGATGTTTTAGTTCTGCCAAGTCGGTCCGTTATCCATCTCATGATCACCATTGACGTCTTCCACCTTAAAGTCTATCCATGAATGGTCTCCCAAGCTGAGCAGCGCGGGATCAATGTCGGACATATCTTGATTGCTGCCGTTGTAGTAATCTCCAGACCATCCGAGAGCTGGCTGCTGGTTTACAGTGGGAGCCGGGACTCCCATAGAATATCCGCCTTGAAGGGAGTAATCGAAGGAGGTGCTGACGCCAATAAGCGTAGAGTCCATAGTATAGGCCTGATCGTTCACATTCTGGTTGGAAGTAGCACGGTTGGAATATGCCGAGGAATCGAACTCTGCAGATCTGTCGGGCAAGCTGTCAGGGACCTGGGGCGAGCCGGGAGAAGGGTTCGGCTGATATGGAGACTGAGGCGCGGAGTTGACACCGCATTCACACTGCTCGAACACAGGAAGACAGAGAGCAGCAGGGAGTCGCGGTGCGGGCGATGTGGATTCGGAATATGGTTTAGAACCTAGCCGGACGGCCCAGACGACCAAGAGTTCTCTATCTGGCACATGTCGGGTCTCTAGCATTTTCCTCAACACACTTGATGTGTGTGGCTGCCACTTTAATTGTATGCCCTTGATGCGCCGGTTCTTCCAGGCGCCATCTACACCCGGCTGCCGCATGAGATTCCGGAAGCAGGTTGAGTAGGACCAGGTGTGATTAGGTAGATCGGCCTCAACATGACTGGCGACGTGATTGAAGTATTCATTAGCTGTCCTTTCAGAGTCGGTGGCATCGGGCGCTTCAAAAACGTGCTTGCAGTTGGTGAAGCCACAGGCGAAGACAACACGAGGGCACAGCTTGGTCATGACGCAGTCTAAAAAGTGGTGGAGGTTACCGTGACTTGGTTCCTTCAGATGCTGTTTCATCCCCGGAGCACAGTCGTAGGTTTTGCCGCAGCCACGCTTGGGGCACACCCACTGTGTATCGGTGTTGTGATAATCTCGCATGTGTCGTTTGAGGTCATTTTTCCGGCGACAGGCCGTGTACGCCCCAACTTCGGAGCAGAGCGGGCACTGGAGGTAATCCTCTTTGCTGGCCACAGCTGCTGGGGATGAGGCACGCGGGCGCGCTGTGGTGGCACCGAGAGAGCGTCGCCCAGGCCGCCGTTGGTGTGAGACGGGAGGTGGTTTAAGACTCGTAGAGGAAGGCATATTGTCAACCTCGGCGATGGTTGTTGCGGTAGAGAGGCGTGAGGATGGGCCTGTATCTGCGTTAAAGGATGGCTCGAGGGTCATGGCCACAGGAGGCTTACGTGAACCATCTTCCAACTCCGGAACAGCTGCCAATCCCTTCTCATGGCCGTTGAGATACTCCCCAAGACCAATGTAAAGGCTGACAAGTTCCTGCCGCGTGCGTCGCTTGAGCAGTTGTTCGAGAAGGATGCTGGTGCTTTGCATAGCCATTGTTGACTGGCGGGGCGGATTAAGACGATGTTGCAGTGATGCTGCTTTGGGAAGGAGACGGCGCTGTTGAAACTGAACCGGGCTGAGGTTAAAGATGAAATTGAGGGCGTTCAGTCAACTCGAGTGATATGTGCGTGACCTGTGGTGTTCAAAAAGAGTGTAACGTGTGAATGAGTGATGCCCGGTTGTAAAATCAGCCAAAGTGAAGTGATAAATGAAGGTGTAAGTTGTGATGGTTTTGTAAGGAGTGCAAAATGTGCAAAAAGCACGAGAAGGACTGAGGCCAACCAGTTGATGAAGACAAGGAGACGGAAAGGAAAGAGAAGAGAAAACAGTCAAGTTATAAGAAAAGAATAGGGAATGGGATGAGCAGTAATAGCACTGCGAGGCTTTGTCGTCTCACTTTTCTCAGCGTAAACTTACGCCCTGTCCCACTTTTTCTTTTGGTGTGTTGTCGCGGGCGGTCAACTTGGAGACCTGGGCCGGAGGTTGGAAAGCTAGGGTGCTGCTGAGCTGCCTCCCACCATAGTATGGAGCACCCAGCCCGGCCTCGGGCCCAGTTAAAGACAGCCAGGGTAACTGAGCTCGGGTTGGTGGCATTCACAGGGAAAGCCTGCTGGTACCTGCATCTGGGGTGAATGACAGTTGAGATCCACGATTGACGGGTAGCGGAAAGAAACTAACGTCAGTCGGCATCTCCAGTTCCAGATCGGGATGAGCCACTGGCTCGAGCGATGAAACGACCAGGATGCGAAGAAAACTTTTCTTCTCAAGAAATTGGCTGCCTGTGTATGTGTTGATAGCAAAGCTGAAAAGCTCTTGCATGGGTGGCATCTGCATGCAATTAGAAGTTTTTAGAAAGGAAAAAAGAAAAGAAAAGAAAAGCAATCTCCAACAGCCAGGTGACAGCTGAGACAGGTTGATGTAATGTGACCTCGATTTCCCCTTGATCATTTGTGTCAATCGCTGCGTTTGGAACCATAGTCAACATACAAACGATACCAGTCCGATAATAATGTTATTGTAATTAGAACAATGTTTCAAGAGATTGCGCGGCGAGGGACCTTCACCTGAGTCACCGTCATCCAAGTTGCGGTGAGCTTCAAACGGGCGTAGAAGTCCACCATTACCACCCACCATCATGGCACCTGTATGATTATGAAACACGCCTGAGGTGAAGAATCTTCCGCCACGTCGACGTGGACTCCTTCGAGAAGGTGGGCATCTCGCTAGGCAGTTTGGTTTCCGTGGTGAGTGTGTCATCAGATGGCGGGGGAAATTGTGTTGAGATAGGAAGCATCGGCAGCAGCTTTCATCAATCGGCTCACACCGAAACCCGCCACCGCCGCCCGCTCCATGAGGCACGGTACAGCTGGACGTGGGCAGTTACCAGACTTACGCCTCTCCTAGCGTTGAAGTGAAAAAAGAGAATGCGATGCTAAGCTTCATTTCCGCAAAACTGGCTGGCCTGTTCTGTTGAACACCGATGCATGCGAAGAAGATGAGGAGGAGCTGCCTTGACGTCAACACTGACTGGGAATTGGGAGGTGGACAGCGGCAGGCTGCAAAGGAAAGCCTTGCTCAGTTCGTGTGGATGCTGCAAGGCGTCCTTGGCGATGGTTCGTGCTAGGGTTAAAAGCGTGCGCTGGCAAGGCGTCGACTGCGAGTAAAGAGGTTGCAGAATGTCAAGCAGAGATGTCGAGATGTAAGCAAAAGAGAACAAAACCCAACCGTGGTTTCAGTGTCGTAAACATGAAATACTCAATAGCCATGGTATCAACTCGTCCGATAAGTAGGTATGTACAGCCCGCCAAAATAGGTGGGAAGAGAAAAACGGCGACGCCCTCCCAATCTCTTCCTCTTTAAACTCAGATGCGGCCGCGGACCTGCAGCCGCCTTTTTTCACTGACCCGTTATATGCATGTATAGTAAAAGAAAACAACTTTTCGCTCCCTCCCGGATATCACAATGAAACTCGAAACCCAACAATTCCACAACACGCGCGATGCTAGAATCACACACACCGTAACAAACAAAACATCCCAGCCAAGGTGTATGTCAACAACTGGGATGCCCTCGAATTAGGATGCTAGCCCCTTAGCCGTGAAGGCCGCAGGTGCGCTGGCGCATGAGTTCTCTTCTCGCAAGATCCTTGACTGTTGTTCAAGTTAGCGATGCTACTCTGCTTATTTGTGAGGGGGAAAAGATGAAATACATACCACCGTCATATGTGATGAACTCATGGAGAGCAGACCCGCCCGGAACCATGGGGAGAACGGGAACCTTCTTGTCAGTCACGACCTCGAGCAGGGCCGGGCCATCAGTGTTGATCAGCCACTGGAGAGCTTCCCGGGTCTCGTCAGGCTTGATGAGACGCCTGTGTTGAATGCCCATGGCATCGGCAAGCTTCATGAAGTCGGGGTTCTTCTGGTGGGTATGGGAGTAACGATCCTCGTAAAAGAGGTTTTGCCATTGTGTAACCATGCCCTGTTCCTCGTTGTTCAGAACGATGATCTTGACTCCAATATTGAACTGAGCAGCAGTGGAGAGCTCAGTGAGAGTCATGCCGAAGGAAGCGTCACCGTCAATGTCGATGACAAGAGAATCTGGCTTCGCCACCTTGGCACCGATTGCAGCCGGCAGACCGTAACCCATAGTCCCAAGACCACCAGAGGTGATCATGGTGCGGGGATGTCTCCAGCGGAAGTGCTGAGCTGCCCACATCTGATGCTGACCGACACCGGTGGTGATATAGGTGTTCTCTTTACGGTCGGCTGTGAGGTTGCTGAGCTCCTCAATCAGTGTCTGAGGCTTGATCAGGCCCTCGCGAGCAGCACGCTCATAGTCAGACAGAGGCCACTTCTTCTTCCACTCATTGATTTGGCCGAACCATTCCTTCCTTTCAGCCATAGTCTTGCTTTCGACCTGGGGAAGGAGCAAGTCAAGGTTCTTGCCAAGATCGCCCTCAATGGCCTCAGTAGCCTGTACGACCTTGTTGATGTTCTTGGGGAGAATCTCGAAGTGAATGATACCTCCGCGATTCTCTTTCGCCGCAGCCTTGGCAGCTGGGGCAAACTTAGCAATGCTACCAGTCACACGGTCATCGAAACGACCGCCAAGAGCGATGATCAGGTCGGCCTCCTGCATCGACATGTTGGCGTAGGCAGAGCCGTGCATGCCGAGCATGTGAAGGGACTTCTCGTCCAGCTCGTCGAAGGCACCAAGACCGTGCAGAGTGGTGGTGACGGGAATAGAGGCCTTGTTGGCGAGCTCTCTCAGAAGCTCAACACCCCGCTCTGAGGTGATCACACCCTGACCAGCATAAATCACGGGCTTCTTGGCGATGTTAACCAAGTGGGCAACACGCTTGATCGAAGCCTCAAGCTGCTTCTGGCTAACTTCGAGAGCGGCGCGGGAGGCAGCGCTGGGGAGAGACGGGATAGCGGGAGCCGTGGGAATAGCACGCCGTAGAACACCAGCCGTCACGTCCTTTGGAAGATCTACCAGAACGGGGCCAGGTCTTCCGCTGGTGGCAATCTCGAAAGCCTCATTGATTCTTTGCGGCAGCTCGGCCACGTTCTTGACCATCACGTTCCACTTGGTGCAGGCGCGGGAGATGCCGACAACATCGGCTTCTTGGAACGCATCGCTACCAATGGCGGTGGTAACCACCTGGCCAGTGAAAACAACCATTGGGGTGCCGTCCGCAAGCGCATCGGCCATTGGAGTCACAACGTTGGTGGCACCGGGGCCAGACGTCACCAAGACGACACCGGGCTTGCCAGAAGCGCGGGCATAACCCTGAGCCATATGGCCAGCGCCCTGTTCGTGTCTGGGAAGGACGAAGTCGAAATGTGGGGAGTTGTAGATGGCGTCGAATACAGGAAGAATGGCACCGCCAGGATAACCGACTGTGACTAATTAGCAAGGTGTGGACGTTCGGGGGGGGGGGGGGGGGGTGTAAGAGTACGGGGACATACAAATGTGCTTGACGCCGTGTCTGAGCATCATCTCATGAAAGATCTCACCGCCGGTCTTGCCAATAAACCTATAGCGCGTTTTGTGTTAACTATGCATATATATATATACATAGATAATCGGCGTCGTTGTGGAAAAGGAAGACATACGACTCGTCGACATCGTTCTTACGGGAGCTAACCAGAGGTTGAACATGGCTAGGCTCGGCGTTGAATGATTGGGCGGGCTTCGCTCGTACGTCGCTGTATATTTGATGAGGTCAGCCATTGTGTATGTTTGGTGGTGGTGGTGAGTCACAGAATGTATGACTGTAAAGCTGAGGATGGCGACCGGAGGACTTACGCAGCGGGCACCTTTGCGGCGGCCGATGTGGACTGATTCCTAAGGTCTGATGGTCCATTGCGGACGGCGGTGATGGCGGAAGCCTTTTGCGTGAGCGAAGCAATTCGCTGTTGGCTAGGCCTGGTATTGGCCAGCGCCTTGAGGGCGCGGCTGGTTTGACGGATCATCGCGAAAGAAGGAGACTGCAAAAGACCGGAAAGAGAGTGGAGGGCGGAGGGCGGAGGGCGGAGAGTCGGAGGAGGCGAGCTGTGAACTAGTAGGCACACCTAGGTGAGAGGACGAGAATGCAATAGGAGGAGAAATAGGAAAACTAGCTGCAATAGCGAGAACCGGCTATTAAACAGCAACTAGTCGTGATTCCAGAGTTCCTCTTGAAGAGCCGAGGAGTCAATGGATCTTTGTTGGAGGCGGACGTGGTGGTTTTGAAAGAAAGAAACCCTGTCCTTGGCGGGAACCAGCAATCGGCGTGGTATGAGTCGTTGAATCTCAAATTTTTGGCCGTCGATTGTGGGGTAGAACAGTGACTACTTGGTTGGCACGGACCGCATACTGGCGCATGGTGGCGATGTCGGAACTGTCTTAGAGCGCCCGATTTGCTGCCACGGCTAGCGCACATGGCCACCGGCAACCGGGAGACAGCCTGGACCCTTTCACCTGCTTTTTACTGTTGCACTAAAAAATTATTCTACCGCCCAGCGCTGTTTTCTCTTTTGCCATTGGGCATCTTCCTGGAACATCATACCGTGTTTCGAAATCTCCTCTATGGATTTTCATACATCACACGACCAATTCACCCTATTCCCTTTGCCTGGGGGGTAACACCATGACACCGTGGACCTTGGTGGCCGAGGAATTCAAGTTTTGCGGGGAAGCATCCTACGTGCCGGTCTGCAGGTCCGCCCAATCAGACGCTGTCAATTAAGTGTTTCTCCCGTGAGTAACACACCTCGCGACACTGTAACACACACAACGGCAACCCGATGGGCCGATGCTTCTCCTGATGTTCTCGGGACAGGGTGATGTACAACTGTTTGATCACGGATGCATTCTTCTAGAGTTTTACGAGAAGACGGTGAAGAGGGCGACCGGCCGAACGGACATCCTCCATTGATACTAGCAGTACCAAACATCCGGTCGACGGATGACGCTAAGACGGGGCAGGTCCATTTCAGGTGTCAAAGTCACAGCCCTGCGCCGGTGGTCGGCCCCACACCACTCTCACCTAATTGTTTTCAGCCGGGTAATCAGCTTCACAGCCGACAGTCGCAACGGCCGGCCGCCGCTGACTTCACTCATCGATATTCAGATTGGGTTCGCCGTTACCCTGTGGCTTTTCAACACGTCCGACTTGGGCAAGAACAGCACCTCGCCTTGTTTTCTGACAAGCAGCCCGCGAACACCATGCGACGATCAACTGACGACTGCAGCTGCCATCCGACTGCTCACTGCAACACTACGGGACAGCAGTAGGACGAGCGGAGACGGGTTTCCCGAGCTGGCTTCCACGTGCACACTGCCATCAAAATCTGAGTGAGAATGCTGTCTCTGGCTTCAATTTGGATACTACGTGGAGTGGATCATCTTAGCGAGACACTAATAGCTTATGCTAACAATTCCCAGGCACGATCCTTTAGCTGTATAAGTGACATTTCCTATTTCGTTTTCAGCTGTGTACCTACCCAGGCTATTCCCGCCAGCCAATATTTTACACATTACAAACAGAATAAACAGAACATAACCACCGTACACAGAAACAATACAAGAGAAAAATACAGTCATTCATCATGAGAAACTATCATCCAAACCACGTCGCTTAACCGCCCAGGACACCTCCCAAAAGACCACCCTTCTTCTTCCCACCCTTACCTCCCTTGAGACTCTCGCTGAAAGATCCAAGACCCAATCCGGCAAGGACACGATTTATGCCGAGTGTTCCAAGCAACCCGTCAACCAATCCTCCCAATCCAAGGCCGCTCAGCTATACTAGTGTTAGCTCGTCGGTCCTTGCGTTTCAACTGGACCAAGAGAACTTACCAATCTACCAACGAGGTTGAGCACACCACTCAACAACAACCCAACAGCAGCGAGGATCTGGAACAGAGGCTCGTTGAGCAGACCCCACATAGGGTTCAGCTCCTTCTTCGCATGAGGCATGTCTTCAAGCTTGCGTTTAGCATTCTCAATGCACTGAGTGACGTCGCCAGTGAGATCCTTGAGCAGGTCAGCAAGATGGTACTCCTCGGGAGTAGCCTCGCGAGCAGCAGTCTTGTGCTTGGCGTTGGCGGAGATGCGGCCATCAGGGTCGAGACCCTTGATGATGCCTTGAGCCTCAGTCAAGATACGGCCACCCTCTTCGATCAGAGGGCGGACCTCCTTGACGAGCTGCTCTTCGTCGCGCTCATCTTCAGGAGTGCGCTCAGCCTTGTCAATTTTCTGCCATGAGTGTTAGTGACACATGTAGATAGCAGTCATCGGTAAAATAGAAACACTCACTTCGGTGATCATCTTGCAGATGGGTCGAATCTTGTCAAGGCACTGAGCAATACAGACCGACATCTGGATGGCCATCTTCTTGTCGCTCTCGGCCTGTTCACGCTTCTCCTTCTGCTCGGGTGTCTCTTCGTCCTTGACCTCGGGGATGTCCTCGAGAAGCGTACAGTGACCGATGACAGTGCCCTTCTGGTCGACCACATCGCCGTCGTCATCGATTTCTTTGCCTGAACAGGCCTGGGGATCACCAGAAGTCAGCTTGCCAATGAGGTTGCCATCAGCATCGACGACATTGCCCTCCTTGTTGACCTTGCGGCCAGACATGGGGTTCTTGGACCGCTGAACCTCCTCGGGCTCCCAGCGCTCAGCCTTACCAATGACATTGCCGTTCTTGTCCAGTACATCACCATCCTCGTCGACAGCTCTGCCAAACAAGACCTTGCCCTCACCCTTTACCAGTCTGCCAACAATATCCCCCGAAGGCGTAACAACCGTACCATCCTTAGCAACAGTGCACCCCTCCAGCTCAGCAAACGGTCCCTCCTTGCTCCCTTCCCTCTCCCCCTCACTAACCAGCTCCGCCTTGCCCAACACATCACCGCTCTCGCTCAGAATATTCCCATTCCTATCACACATTCTCCCCACCATCTTCTTCGGATCCCCCTCCACCACCCTCCCGTAAATAACCCCGCTCCCATCAACCACATACCCCGCCTTATTCACCCTCTTCCCAGCCAAAAGACTATTATCCACCTCCTTCACCTCCTCCTCCTCCTCAGGCTCCGGCTCCCGCCTCTCCGCCTTCCCAATCACATTCCCCGCCTTGTCCAGCACATCCCCATCCGCATCCACCTGCTTCCCCCTCAGCTGCTTCACATCCCCCTCGACAATCTTGCCTACCCACTCTCCGTTCGAAACCACCATCCCATTCCCGTCAACAACTGCGTCAGGGAAGGACTCAAAAGGAGCAGACTCCTTGAGCATGTCATCACGCTCCGAATCGGAAATCGGCTCAGCCTTGCCGATGATCTTGCCATTGTCAGACCAGATATCCCCGTTCTCATCGACCTTCTTGCCGATGAGGTACTGTAAGATGCCGCTGGTGACACGGCCGACGACCTTCCCGTCGGAGGTGACGTTGCCGCCTTTGTTGACGGTGCCGTTTTTCAGGATGGAGAAGTCCATTTGCTCTGCGACGGTGGAGCCCTCCCCGGCTTCGACGCCTTGCGGTTGGTCCTCTTGGATTGTCCCCTCCGGTTGGGCTTGGGACTGGGAGAAATCCTGGACTTGGGACTGCCCATCTTGGATTTGATGATGATCAAACTGCTCTTCCGCTGGCGCATCAACACCGGTCTCCGTCTTGGTGTCAGGCTCGGGTTGTTGCTGCTCTTGCACATCGATATCGGGCTTCTCTGAGCCGCCTTCAGTCTTGTCGCTGACGGTCTTGGTGTCAACATCTGGCTTCTCCGAAGCGACAGGCTCGTCGATATTGGTACCAGCAGCCTCAACATCGGGCTTCTCCGAGGTAGCCTTGTCGACTGTCTCGCTCTTGGCTTCAGTCGCCTCGACATCAGGCTTCTCCGACGCAGCAGCAACAGCATCCTCCTTTGCGGTCTTGAGAAACTCTTCTCTCGCCTCATCAGTAGGCTGGTTCTCGCTCGCTTGGTCAAACGCCTTCTTGGCTTGCTCCGTCAAGCCCGAAGACGCCTCAGACACCTTGTCAGCAGCAGGAGCCTCTTCCTCCGTAGCCTTGTCTGACTCGGGCTTCTCTTCAGACTTCTCACCCCCAACCTTCTCCTCAGCTTCCGTCTTTAGCTCCTCTCCCGCTTCAGTCTCTGCCTTCTCAGAGATGGACTTTGGCTCAACCTCCTCTAGTTCCTCCTCATTTCCCTTGTCTTTGTCTTCAAGCTGAATCTCCTGCTCCTGTCCCTCCTCCTCGGGCTTCTCCAAATGGGTATACCCCCCACTTTCCCTCTCGCTGTTGTCAAAGTCCCCCGAGGTCGTCACGACTTCGTCGTTCTCCTCCTCCTCCTCCCGGTTCTTGTTCTGCTCCTTTTGCGGGTCGAAAGCCGGCGGGGACGGGGCGGAGCGGGGAACGTTCTTCTTTTCTTCCCCCTGAGGGGTTGAGACTTCCTGTTGCTGGGCGGGCTGCTTGTTCTTTCCCTTGCGGGAGGGGAGAGTCTTTTTTGCGATGTCGGACATGGTTTCTGGTTCTTGTGGGGCGGTGTTAAAGGTGGTGTTGGTGTTGGTGGTGGAATTGGGGGATGGGGGACGCAGGGGAAGGGATAGGTTGAAGAAGAGTTCCAGGATTGGGGTTGGTAGGTATGGGGGTTGTATGGTATGACTGTACGAGTGTCTGATGGGGGGAAAGGCAAGGTGAATTTACGGTGTGTAGTTACTAGGTAAGTGTAAGGTGAAAGTAATATTGTCCGGTGATAACAAAATGATGTAGATCTTTGCTTGTGGCTTGTGTTGTTCGTTCAGAAAAGACTACTGTAGGTGAAGGCGTTACTTCGTTGGTTTAGAAAAGATCAGACAACACCCCAGACAACTAGCCGGGAACCTTTTATGTCGTCAGCAATCACTCACCTTCTTTACACTCGTCACACACTCCGATAACGACCTAGTAACTTGGTCAAAGCTTGACGGTGAAAGTGAAAGCCCTCAACATTCTTCTGGACGTCATCATCGTACCGCCTTTACGTCACAAATGTAAGTTCACCTAAGGGATCTCATGCACTGTGAGCTTTCACGGCTTTCTACTAGGAAGCCGCAAAATATGAAAAAGGGAACAAGCGCTGGCTTCCTTGTCCTCAAACAACCAACTCATGCCGTCCCACCCACCTGGATGACTTCATTTCGTTGAGCTCAAACGCCTGTGAGAGGACGAAAGCTCCAAAACTGCACGTCATATCAGCCACATCAAAATCCTGATGTGGCACTGGTTTGCGTTGCAAATCGACAGATCGGTGGCTTCGACTTTTTGCCTAGGCCTGTTGGAGGTGTGGCGAGTGGACTCCATCATTGGGCCAAGATGGGGTTGGTCCATGGGAGGAAGCTAGATCAGGAAGGTCACTTATCATTGGGATTGGACAGATGAACTGGTGGGAAAAACACCAGATTGGACAGCAAGTCGAAAGATGGTGAAGTTGGATATTGTGTGTCACAGGTATAGGTGAGGTGTGGCTGGATCAAGGGTGGCTTGACATGTTTACGGCAAGTAGCATCAATTGGGGCGAGGGAGACACGCAGGCCGACAGAAAGGAGTGGTCGTAGTGGTTGGTGTGTAGTTTACTTCGCCCACCCCTTGCAGCGAATGCACGGTTTGGTCTTGCTGCATGGATATGGATCCTAATGCAGCTGGGGTGAGTGGTGAATAGCATGTGGGACTGGGGCTTGCTCCTCAGCTTCCTACCAGGGCTGGCCTTCCTCCCGAAGCTGGGGTACTGTAGGGTAGGCGTGTGGGATTATCTAGGAAGCGAAAACGTTGAGGGCTCCGTTTGGCGTCTCGAAACGGACTGGAACTTGCCGGGATTTTGAGATCTTCGAGTCTTTTGCCCGCAGAAACCGGATTCTAGGACCTCAGCTTCCTCCCACCCCGTCCACGTGCACAACGGCTCACTAGCTGCTTGTCATGGAACTTTCTACTTGAAAGAAATTATTCTGATACTTCCACTACTGTGGGACGAGCTCGCTCTTGTCCGGGCCTTTCCCGCGGGCGCTACAAGAGCCTGTTCAAACATATCATCGAGACTGTAACCCCGGAATTTGTTCTCATTGTTCTTTTCGTTGCTTCGTCCCATCCTCATATCCAACGCCTCTGAACGGCAAAACTGTTCTGATGAATACATCAAGAAAATGAAATATTGGGCTTGATCTGCTGACTACCAAACACGGTAGGGATACGAATTGTGAGCTGAATCCCCTCCTTTGTTGACTTCACATCCAGAAAGATATCGGACGGGCTATCACTGGGATTCTCTTTTCTCCAGGATTCGGCGTTTTGCCTTCTCTCTTCCTCCGTTCGTCTTGGTGGCCTCTGCTGTTCCTGCTCTTTGGACTGGGACTGCTTCTGCTGCTCTCTCTTGGGGGACTTTGGCGGTGGTGACGGGTGATCCTCCTGCTCCTCTGCCACACCATCCTCCTGACCTTCTTTGTCCTCCTTCTCAGGCTTTTTCTCCTGCTTCTTTTTCCTCACTGATGAAGGCCCAGCCGCTGCTTGCTGCTGAATGCGCTCTCGGAGTTGCTGTTCCTCTTTTTCCTTGCGGTGAAGCGGGTTGTTGTTGTCGAGAAACTTGCCCACGATATTGCCAGCTGGGTCCAAAATATTACCCAAGTGGTCAACCATCAATGAAGCATTGGCCTTGCGCATCATGTCCAGTAAGTTGCGAGGTTGTACCTTTGCGCGTGGTGATTGTGGACTCGTGCTCCCCTTTCTTTCGATCTCGATGTCGGCGACATAGCCCAAAAGCTCTCCATTGTCTCCCAGTATGTCGCCGTCTCGATTGGAGACTTTTCGCCCAACAATCTCGGGGAGGTCACCGCCAGCACGGGCGAGTACCTGGCCGGTCTGTTCATCTACAATATCTCCATATTCATCCACTGTCTTGCCCAGCAGAAAAGACCCCACATAGGGGGGTAATTTTGGCCGTTCGGGTGATAGGGAAATCCCAGGCGAAACTCTAGGAATACTGCCAATCTTTGGAATGGGGGCAACATATGCTGGGCTCCTGGTTTTTGTTCTGTCTGGGAGGCTGCTTTGTTGTTGAGTCTCTGGCTCGGGCTGGTCGGTAATGTCCTCAACCTCGATGTCGCTCTCATCTTCGTGTCCAACCTCCACAATGTCGTCCTGTGACTGTTGGCGGGGATTTGGCGGCTGTGCCTCAGTGAATTGTTGTTTCGATGTCATGATTCTTGTGCGGTTGCTTTTCAAGTGGTCTAGATTCTATGCTTCGGTCTCTGAAGATCAACCTAGGTGGAATCTGCAGCGTTGGGAGTTGCTAGTACTGGGTTGGACTCCAGTCTGCGCAAGCAAAATGCAAAGGCTCTTGGGCTGAAAGCCTGAAACACCAGTTTAGGCCAGTTCCAGAGCATTCGACTGGTCGAGATGCATGAAGGTGTTGGGCGTGGTGAGGGCGTGAGGTTGAAAAGGAGGGGTGAGTGACGTCATCGGACCAGGGTTAGTTCTTGCGAGCTTTAAGCGGGATGCAAGGGTCCCGACCCCGGCAAGCGTCGAGATTAACGCGCAACTGAGTGAGGAGACGAACGATGTTGCCCGTCTCTAGAATCTTGCAACTGTTAAGCGATCGGAATGTCAGTTAGAACAATATGTACAGCCCATGCGTATATGTCCAGTTGGCTGGCTGTGGACTTCACGAAAGACAAATAGAACGATGCCATCGAGCTTCTGATGCCCAATTGTTTTCATGCTGGATGTGGCTGCATGTCCGGCTTGGCGAGGTCCCGGGAGTTTAGTTAGCGACCGTTGAGATGGGTGTGTTGAGATGAGAGCGTTGTAGAGGTTAGCTTCGGACCAAATTATCTGAAGATCTCTCACTGGACGGATGAGAATTACAGTGTTCGTTCGACGGAGTGGAACTGAGACATTCGAGCAGAACAATAGACGGGCCGAGCTGAAACATCAACGGACTGGAAAACTGCAGCCGCCACCGGATTCGTCCTTTGCGGGCTGTTGAAAACCGGTTTCTGCACCACTGCCCACTCTAAAAGCAAGCGAGGCAAGACAAGGAAGCGAGCTTCTGCGTCGTTAGCGGTTGCTAAACCCCGTATGATGCTACAATAGCATTCACGGCCGAGGCCGAGTCGGGCCGCCTTGGAAAGTGACTTGAGATCTCGGAAGCCAGCAAGTCTGACGCCTGCGGTGCAACGAAGGGGCAAAGCCGTGGTAGAGTAGCAGTCGTTCCTGGTGCCGGCATAACAACGATATTATTACTGAGCTGTGCCGTCAATGGAGTTGGAACAACAAGTGACGGGATGACTGTTCGCTGTACGTGGAGTACGCATTATATGTCTTAGTTGAGGTTCAGTCCGCCCAGATATCGGAGAGCAGGCAGTCGTGCGTCATGACATTGAGCGATCCCCAAACGCGCCACTGAGGTACAGCAGACAGGATGCATGGAGGTCGAATGTCCGGGGGCGTGCCGTTTCTAAGTCAGGCAGCCAGGTCAAGTATCTCGTTGCTTGTTGTAATTGATGGATTCAACCCTTTCCAAGATGGCAAGAAGGTACTTCACAGGAGATCATGCCAGGAATAAAAGTAGTTAAAGATGTAATTTGCGACGCAGAAAGCTTGACGCATTGTAAATTGTTTTCTCCCAGGTTCCTGGAGTCCCGCTGCATGACAGCTGCGAGCGCCCGCTGGGAAAGCACTGGTCAACGGTGGCACAGTGGAACCTATCCGCTGAAATCGATCCGGCTCTGTGTAACGTTGCCATTGAGCACTGGCCACATTCAGCGGGATCATGCTAGGCAAAAGCTTCGTCAAACTTCACGCAGACAAGGCTCGTCAACAAAATCACAGCAGCGAATACACCCCAATATCCTGAAGCATATCTAATACAAATTATTAAGATGAAGATAGTATACAAAAGACCAATAACCAACAAAAGCCCTAAAATCAACTGATCCGTTCGCCGTCCGACATGAGGCCCTTAACCAGCCCTGAAATGCACATGATATGAAAAAAGCTCATGAGAGCTTGGAACCGGAAAGTTTAGTTGCTTCAGTTCCTAAGGAATTAGCCCCATGTCTTTCTCTCTTGCGTTGACGTGTAACAGTGTGCAATCAAGCGGCGGCGCATCATCCACCATCATCTCATCGAGCTTCTCTGTCTGAACAGCGTGCTGATCGTCCTCCACACGGGAGGGCGTGTCTTGCTTATGTCTCTCTACATGGACCTTTAGCCTTAGGTAAGAAACATGACGGAAAGAGAGATGTTGATGTAATAAACAAGGCGATGCATCCGACTCTCGAAGCTAACTAAAAACACAGTCGCCGTGGTTGTCGTGTGCGCCGGTCACTTGATGAGGGGAGTGAGGGGGAGGGGAGTAGGGGAGGGGAGGAGGTAGGTAGTGAAGGTGAAGGAATAAAGAAACGAGAAAGGGGTAACTTACAAGAGAGCAAGCTCAAGATCACCATGAATCTTTGCCTTGAGAGTAATCTCAATGTCGAGGTTGAGGTCAAGACGAAGCCTCAAAGTGTCGCTCTTGCCGCCGCCACCACCTCCTTGTTGATTGACGGCGTTGCCAGCTACACCACCAAGCACACCGGTTGCGCTGTTGACGAGGCCACCTGCTGTTTGTCCGACGTTGTCGAGTGCAAGGCTGTCGAGAGGGCCACCGCCGCCCTGCTGTTGCTGGCGTTTTCCGCGTCTCCGTGGGGGAGGAGCATAGTCCTCGGACTCCTCACCCTCAGACTCGTAGACCTGATTCTTGGGTTGGCGCTTGGGCTTCTTGGTTTCTGAGCCGCTTCGGGAAGACATTGTGGATGTTGTGGTGGGAATAGCTGTAAGGCGCTGTGGAAAGAAATGGATTCAGGGTCTTGCTGATCAGATTGTTTTCTGGAGAAGTTGAACGATGAGATGCATCTTAAGGGTCTTAAGGGACTCCGAGATGGACACTTATAAACGGCAGCATCTCCAGAACCCCCTTGGTGTCCAAAACAGGATTCCATCCGACGGGTGAGCAATGAAGTCATCGGCCTCGGAAGGAGGAGCCTCCCAAGCCCATTCTGACGATTTCCAGCAGAAAATCTCCGAGACCAGGCCCTACACTGCACCGCTACAGCACACACCACAGCTAGCCGACGGCCTACATTAAGGTACAGTCAGTGATGACTGTCTCTGTCCAATGGTCACGAGGGTAGCACCATGCTCGTGTTCTGGGCAAGCGAGGATGAATCACAGAGAATGGGGGTGTGTTAATCTAGCCCCTGTTTGGCTGCATAAAGAGAAGCTCACTAAAATTACAGCGCCGAGAATGCCAACCGGCCCCCCCGATGCACCGTGCAGCACTCTACACCCGAGGCCAATGGCACCCCAAGGACACCCCCCAGAGCACATCATCCCGGCCCACATGAAACATGCATTCACACCTCACCCACAAACTTCTACCGAGTCCAACTTCACCTGATCCCTCCCCCGCGATCGCTCATGTCAACGTCACTCTCACGCACACCACCACGATCACCCACTGTTTCCTCCACACGCCTCCACGTTTCGCCTACCCATTCGCGCCCTTGACATAGCGGCTCTCCATTCCCAACTGCAGTTGTCGGCGCAGCAAAACAGGGACCCACTGGCGCGAACGGTGTCTGTTCAACACACCCCCTTCTGGCCATTGCTCCTCTTTGTCCCCCTCCGTTTCGCTCTCACTCTCTCTCTCACCCTCATCCTCGCAGTCACTCGCATCCTCCTCAGAAAAACATCCATCGCGATCCCATGCGATGGCCCATTTCTTGTTTTCCATCTGAACGGCCACAAAGCGGGCCGCGTCACCTTCCAGCGTAAGCCACTTCTCATCACTTGTCCAAAACCATGGTCCGATGGTGTGTCCCAGCGTGGCCTGCCGTCCTCCGTGGCGCACCACGTTGGTGTCTTTATCGACATAAATCCAGTTCAGCATGGGCGGGTCGTCGGCGATGGTGCTCACCATACCCAGATGCTGCTCCTCAGACGGATATGTAAAGTAGTACCCAAAGAACTTGTGGCCAGGCACTGGAAAGGACGGGTGATCGATCCACAACTGCCAAAGAATGTCAGTTGAACGGAGTTTCTTCCGGTCTGTTGATGTCATATGGGGGACCCTAGACAAAACTCACCATGCCGTTCTTCAAAACGCACCAACACTCGACCGGCCCATCCTCGTCGAGAGAAACGGTGACCGTCATTCGGAACTTGGCCTTCTCTTTTGCCGCTTCATTGGCCTTCTTTTGCGCGCTCAGGGCTTCGCAGACCCCTATCGTCGTGGGGATCCCCGCTATAACCAGCAAGCCCACAACCATCGTGTCGGTAGTCAATATGCCTAGTATTGCGTGCTTTGGGAGAAGGGTAGCGATGGTACGAAAGTATCCAAATGTGTACGTCGGATGTGTCTCAATCTCGTTCGACAACACATTTCATGCTTCGTCAACTTCATCCTCCCAATGGAAGGGTTGAACACGGCTTCGTCATATAGTTTCAAGACTCTTTCACCCACCGTTTCTCTAGCCGGCCGTTAGTACGGACGAGGCTATTCTTGCGCTCACCCCCCTCCTCTTTGCTCCTCTTGGCAGAACAATGCAGCCAAAGCTGGCTAATCCCAGCACCCCGAAAAGCTTGTTTCTTCCTCAGCGCCCCATTACTGCACCGGTTAAACAGCTCTCATGCACCATCGACGTCATAGGTCTCGACATGATGCCCTCAAGATCACAGCCATTATACCTTTTGTGCACACGAAAAGAAACTTGTTCGACCTACCCCCCTATGTCGTCACCCGACACCTGGCCTCGAAGCGTGATCTGGGCAGCCGAAAGAGCCCCAAAATCATGTTTTTTGCTCGGTTCCCAAAGCTATGATGCATAAGGGTCTCCCTGGACCCTTGGTCGATCCTTGGAACGGCCTTGGTTGGAAGGACCTCTTTTAAACCTCGTCACCACTAGGCACCACAAGTATTACACCTACTTCCTCGTCCAAACTCTTGCAGATACATTTTATCTCTTCTCCAAGCGTGATCCCAGTATCTCCACAGCAAGCAACACATTTAATTAGAAGAAAACCAGCCATTGCCATGTCATCCGTAAGTTTCCTCACCATTCACTCACCATGCCATCCAAAAGTATGAAGAATCGTAACAAGAAAAAGCAGACTCCAAAGCCCGGTGAGCAGCTCCCCAAGAAGGAGGAGGAGGAGAACAAGACCGGACAACCCGAGGCCACCAACCTCCCTCAGACCTCAACCGCGGATGACAACAAGCCGGCCGATAAGCCTGCAGAAGTTGGACATGCCGAAACCGACAAGCCGCCTGGAGACAAACCCCTTGATGATGAAGACTACGACGAAGAAAACCCAGGGGAGGAGGACGCAGAGGTCCTAGGTGACGATTACCAAGGCGACGAGGACCAAGAAGGCGAAGAGCCATACGACGAGGAAGACGCAGGGGAGGAGGAGCAGGCCGACGGAGACGAAGAGCAAGACGATGACGACCCCCCTTCTGATGAAGACGAAGAAGAAGAAGAGGAGGAGGAGGAGGAGGAAGTCGTTCCTCCACCTCAACCCCAGAGACAGAAGAGCAATCCTGCCAAGAAGGGGAAAGCCGCCTCCGTCGCCGACGACCGCAGCAGCACACCTTCTTCCTCCCAACCTCCCACACCCAAGGACGACGAGAAGCCCCAGCCCAAGTGGATGCGGGACCAAAAGAAGAAGAAGCAACGGCAGGACGAGTCCGACGCCAACAACAGGCAGCTTGATCGCCCTCGCCGCCGCAAGAACGAGCTATCCTACCGTGAGCAACAACAGGCGCTGTATCGCCAGCAGCAGCAGCAACAACAGCAAATGATGCAGCAGCAGCAGCAGGGTGGCGGTGATGGTGGTGGCAAGAATCCCTTGAGGCTGAGGCTGGATCTGAACTTGGAGATTGAGATTGAGCTCAAGGCGCATATCCATGGTGATTTGACGCTTGCTTTGCTGTATGTCTACCTTTTTTTCCTCACTCTTGTTCGTTCTTCTTCTTTTCCCCCCATATCTCTGGTTCTGGATGTGGTTATCCCCGCGCGTGTCTGGCTTAGTGGCTTCGCATTGCGATGCGTGAATACCAGCCCGACCATCTTTTTCTGGCATTTCACCTCTTCTATTCACGGACGAAAAGGCAATGAAGGCTCATACACACCGATTTTTTCGGGGATCTTTCTACAGCAATTAGGGTCATTCACGTCACCAAGAACAAGTTCGGCTAACCACGACGCGCGTTGTTATCAACAGGGACGGATAAATTGTACACTGTACTTTGCAAGGCTATCTCCGGCGTCCGGAATATTAATGGTGTTGGTGGGTGTTATGTAATATGTTATGGTGGACTGAAAAGGGTTGATGGCTTCGGTTTGAGTTTTGTCTACGATATCTAGACCTAGCGTTTCCTTTGTTTGACGATGTTTTACTTTACTTTTGTACTGTAACTCTTGTGTTAGTATGTACTCTATGTCCTGTTGTAATGCGCCTTAGCCCTTCCTATTTCTTATCACTGTGGTTCGTGAGTGTTGAAATACAGCACTTATTTGTGGATTTTACAGTATGTTTTTGGTTTGTGTCTCCGAGTCCTCACAGCGGGCACCGTCAATGGCCCGGAGTCCCGGAACTTCGGAGAACACGGACATCATCGGTAGCCTGGGACCACGGGAACTGCGGCAGTGAAGGAATTGGAGGAAGCAAATACGAGGACTGGATGCCTATAACAGGCTCCTCTTGCAGCATATTCGAAGTATTC
>MU866366.1:0-38758 GCA_033296915.1 Triangularia setosa | reverse complement strand
TAGGATGACTATTTTCAGTTATCAAAGCTAGAAAATAGTCATCATATTCGTTACCTGTTCTTCTACAAGCGTGTTGGCATTCTAGAAGAACAGGTAACGAATATGATGACTATTTTCTAGCTTTGATAACTGTGCTGAGCCTCTTTATAGGAGGACATTGTTACCGAGGCCCTATCATAGTCATTGATTACCGATGCTCTTACGGAGGCAACCTGGATGTTCAACTCACACTATGGCTTACTACAGGCCTCCTTCAGCAAGGGGAAGATGCAGGGCCTTTCTTGAGAATATGTTAACCCTTTTAGTTTGGCTGAAAACCACCATCCAAAGATCTTACATCATGGCAACTATTTCGACGTTGCAGACAAAATGCGGCGTTGCTCCCCTGGGCCGTGACCAGCTCAACCGCACGCTGCAACCTGCCGACCAATAAGTGATCAGCTGTGCCTCCCTCAATTCAAATCACCGTCGGATTTTCTGAGTTGATGAACATGTCATGGAGCAAGAGGCTGCTAAGTCAGCAGTAAGCCGTCGCCTCCATTTATAGGCTGTGAAACATCAACGAGGCCAGCACTAGGGCTGACGGGACGGCTACCACCATCCCATACAAACCTTCTTTCTCGGCCGAGTTAGACCCCCACGATTTTCTCTTGGAGGCTTGCAATTTCTCATGGCGCCGCAAACTATGGGGTGTTCTTGGTGCCTAAAGGTTGGGTAAGTCGGCTTGAGATCGGCCAGGCCCGCGGGAGACGATCACCCCTCACAAAAGTCAGCTCAGGCCACATCAAGTCGAAACTAGACGAGTAAGCAGAGACAGATAGATGAGAAGGGCGCTGCACAGATGAGATGGTCATGACCTGTTTGAGGTCTTAGGAATGGAGTCGTGATCAGAACACCGCAGGAGAGTTAGGTCCCTCGCAACGACCCGGCCAGAATGCAAAGGAAGTATAAATCACCCAAGTTCCTCTCATTCGAAAGACATAATTCATCAGCATCAACAACAACAGTAACCACAACAATCCAACAACAGAAAAAAACACTTTCAAACAGCCACACAACCAAACAACTTTTCAATCTTTCAAAATGCGCGCCGCTACTACCATCCTCTTCATCGCTTCCCTCGCTAGCACAGCCTTTGGTGCCGCGACCAAGATGTTCGACGACGAGAACTGGTAATTATCTCTCCCTCTATCACCCGCCTCAACTTACCTGACATGTGACTGATAAATTCTCCTCCTCCAGCCAAAACGAAGTCGACAAGAAGGTCTTCAACGGCTTCTCGACCGGCGACGCCCCCCTCACCGACAACATCAAGTCCATCCGCACCGACTCCCGCGTCGACACCTGGTTCGCCTACCAGCGCAACGATGGCAGCGGCTGCAAGGGCGACCTCCTCAGGACCATCAGGAATGGCGAGTGCATGAAGGTCTCCGACCTGGGGATCGGATGCACCCGTTTGTGTGCCAATGCTCTGGGCGGAGGGAGCTGCGCTGCTACTACCATTCCTTGAGTGGACTGTGGTGATGATTTGATAAGGTAGAGGGGGGTCTAAGAGATGTGGTGTTTTTCTGGGGAGGGGGGAGTTTGGGCGTTTTGAATAAAGGTTTGGAGTTTTGAATTTGCAACTTGATATTATCTATGCCTTTGAATGAGATTGCCCGTTTTTAACCACTTGTCGCGACATCGCTGTGAAGTGAGAAATGAAAGCCAGCACGGGAAGACAGTGAAGAGTTCGAGATAAGAAGTTGAATGCGCCCTGCTTGGCTCATATCTCGAGGCCCAAGCAAATCGAATAGTTTGGCCGGCATGTCCGAGGCTTCTCATAGCATGGGAACTCGCTCTCATATGTGTGCGAGCCGAGGCAGCCTCCTCCGACATCCGAAAGCGCACATATTCTCGTGATTTTATCAAGGGATTCTTAAGAGAAGAGAGTCAACGATATCATAGCACTGCGCAGCTCTTAATCCGAAGTGAAGGTGTGCTGCTGGCAGCTGCCTTTAAGCAGAAAAGCAACAACCAATTGCAGTTCGCTTGTCAGTTAACTGACGTCGGAGCTGGCAGATGACTGCACCGAAGGTATGGTTCAACATTTGCGGCTGCTGCAGTCGTGACTGTGGCCATTTCTTGTCACTCTTTCCTTCGCCCATTGGCTGACCATCTCGATCAAATGAACCGACATGTCTCACGGCATTTGATATTGACGGCTGATCAGCCCGAAAAAATCCAGAAATCTCGCTTTTGATCTTCAGCCGCATATCTCCAAGATAGCCTATCGACTTTTCTGGAAGCACATGCCAACTCGTTCCCTCAACATCCAGCTTGAGAGCTTGACCACTAGGTTGTCTCCGCTAATAATAGCTAAACGCTTAGCAGTTCTAGGTTTCCGCATATCGCGGCTCACTTTCGTTGCCAGTCTTTATACCAACCTCATCACTGTTGTCGTCGTTCCGCGACAATGACCAGGACCCACGATAATGAAGCCCCAAACTACATGCACATTCATTACCGTCGTCATCATGCACAGACTCCCACCTTGGCAATGGTATCCAAGATTGAGGCAGCCGGCGCTTTGTGGGGTCGTTTCTCTATTCTAATGCCAAACCTCATTCTAGTCTTCCCCACGAACCTCAACATCCAAGAGCAGGTTTCCCATCGCGAAACAAACAACCCCTCCCCAAGAAGCTTGACCTTTGTGCCGCAGTCCCGCGCCAAGTTACAAGAAACAAAAAAGTGCAGAAGCCGGGCCACGGCGCGCACGGGTTACACACCCCTTGTCTCTCGCTTGGAGTGCATCTTCTGGCGAATCACGAGCCTTCCAAGACGCCATATTGGGCAGTGCTCACCACTTGAAGGTTCAGCTCATTAACCAGTTGCAGCAGTCCAGCAGACAATCCCCAGGGTCGTCCCAAGGGAAGCCCAACTGCGGGCCCAAAATTTCACCCAAACTTCGTTATGCGTCTGCTCTTTTTGCAGAGAACATTCGACTTCCCACTGCGCAGTGGTTTCCTTTTCTTCAGCCTTCGGGGGCACACATATCGGCCTTGGCACGGCGACGTCAGCGAATCAATTTTCGACGGCATACCCCCGCGCAACACGCCCAAGCGCCGTTTCTCACTGCTCCCATCGTGTCAGTCCATGCCTGGTCTGGACATGGGTGTCGAACCGTTGTTGAGGCCGCCACTGCACCTTGGGCTTGCAGAAACTGACACACCCTGTCTGTTCAGGCATGCGGCATGTGAGCAAGCCCCAAGCCGGATCTGACCTGATTGATTAGGTCTTGAATGCGAAATGAGGAGAAAGCGTGCCACAGAGCGATGTGATTAATAAAAGATGGTGTTTCCCCCTCCTACAAATTCCTGTTTTGTTGTTTGTTGTAAGCCAAACCAAAGTTTTGAGACATCCAACACCTACTCGATAAAAACTCCACACAACGAGTCACCAACAAATCATCATCATCATCATCATCATGTCGACCCAAGGCCTCACAGCAAAGGGTGTTCCCCCTCAGCCCCTCTGGCTGCTTTACATCAAGATCGCCATCTTGGTCCTCTCACTCATCACACTTGCCCTCGGTGCTTGGGCTGTATCGATTTTTGGTGGTTATCTCGGAGGATATGGCGGTCCAACTGGTGCCGGCGGTCTCGTCATTTTCACCGTAAGCTTCTACCCTACCCCAGCCTTATCCCTAATCTCATACTTACACATTACAGGCCATCTGGTCCTTCATCGTTTACGGCGGCGCTGCAGCCATCGAGATCTGGGCCCCTCACTTCTTCTATCGCATCGGTGCTCTGGTTGGCTACATTCTCCACATCATCTTTTGGCTCTCAGCGTGGGCCTGGTCCGCCAGCGCCGCCGCCTTCTGGCTCTCCTATACCTACGGCTTCCTCTACGACTCTTCGTGGAAAAGAGAAGGCCAGGCTCTTGGTGCCTGCGCTGGACTCGGTGCTTTGATCTGGTAAGCAATGTCACAATCACTCGGCTTTCACTTCGTGATTTTCTCCGTTCCCGTAGCTGCTGCGCAGCACTGCCTCACGGCATATCACATTGGGGGGTCAGCATTCGGGTAGTGACCCCGCATTCATGTGCAGTTACTGCAATCAAGCAATAAAGCCACAAAATCCCCCAATCTGGACCTATCAGACGAAGTTGATTGGCTAACCGTTTTCAACCAACACAGGGTTCTCTCCATTGTGCACCTCGTCTTCTTCATCCGTGCCTCCATGTCTGACCCTGAGGGGTCTGGCCTGGCCCCTGGCACCGCCGGCCAAGCTGAGCTCGGCCAGGTCAAGCCTGAGCAGCAGTACCCCGCACAGCAGACCTATCCTGTCCAGCAACAGCAGCCTTATCCTGCCCAGTAAACGTATTTCATGCGGGTGAGAACGCACGTGGGTTTGTGAGGGTGTGAAGGGTGGAGTTGGATTGATTGATGTCACCAGATGAGATGTCGTAGTCGGGGCCGGGGTGAGTTTTCTTTTATTGTTCATGATACCAAGTGGGAAGCGATAGGCTATAATGGAACTGGATATAATTGGAGGTTGACATGGAAGGGTTTCGGAGTTTGTCTTTGGTGATTTGGATGGCAAATAAGCCACAGATACCCCTATCTATGAAATTGAAATACGGATGGAAGTCACCTTGTACAATTGGGAACAGTGGCCTCGTCACTTGGAATAAAACTGACAGATCTCTCATCTGCCTGTACGGGGGGCGGGTTTTTCCCTGCCGCCCTGCTTTTTGTGAGTTGGTCGACTAGGAATAAGAAGAAAACCTCGAACGTTTAATCGTACAGGGAGATACACACGAGAACGACTGTTCCTCTGTCAGACAGTCAAGCCAATGCCCTATTTGCTTCTTGTTTTTGACTTCGAGGAATTTTCAGGACAACGTCTGTTATGCACAAGTGTCGAGGCCAAGGGGGCCTGTTTCCTGCTCCGATCATGGCAGCACATTCTGCCCACATCGTCCTTCCTGTCAGGATCCAGGGTATTCCGCATGGGTATCTTCCGTATTCCTTCCCAGCTTCTTCTATTGGGTATTGCGGTCAGGCCATAAGCTAAACTTGAAGGAGGATCTAGCAAGTCCGTTGGGGCTATCTCGAGAATTCTGTTTGAAAATGAACAGACTGTATGCTGCAGTGCTATGTCCATTTAATGGCAACTTCACAGCATTCATAAGAACAGGGGCAATTTGCAGAGCTGAGCTTGGCCGGATCAAACGTGAGCTGCCGGTTCAGGTATGCGCAGTTGAGACTGAGGTATGGACGATGTAGTTGGGTCCGGAGCTATCGTCCGGATGGATGTGGCTCCTTTTTCGTCATTGTAGACTGGAAGGTGCGGAGGCTTCAGCGGTGGACAAGTTAACGGCTGCCCGAATGGTAAGTGTCTACCTGCCAGCCCTCAAAATCAGTAGCTGTCATCCTCGAAGAATAGAATGATCCAGGTCTTGGCATTAGGTCTATATATACGGAGGAACTAGATAGCTTGTAGATAGTTCCGCAGTATGCAATCACAGCTTGTATTCACGGTATCTAGTGTTTACATTGAGACATCTTGTTGTGCACTGTTTAGCTGCACCGATCCATTATCTAGAAGTTCGCCTTCAACCGGTATCCCTTTCAGAGGTTCTGGACAGGGGATCGTCACACTTTTCGAAAACACAGTGTTCAGTGCGTTGCTGTCAATCCCCAAGATACAGACCAGAAATATATTCCCGTGAGCTGCGGTATGGTATCTACGCATCCGGATTTTTTTCCTAGGTAACCTTTTTCTTGGGAGTAATAATGTCCCACACTGGCTTCGGCTTGCCAAGGATGAACAAGGCAAGCCGCTATGACACCAGTAAAAATAAATACCTGGCAGCTCTGAAATTGAATTCCGATGCAAACTGCGCGTGGCCAGTCACTCAAGAGACAGCATGCTGTTCGATACTTGGATCTTCGACTCCCGCAAAATGACCAACGCAATAATAAGGCAGTTTCTAGACATTGCCAGCCGTTCAAGAACGCCCTCGGCTTTATCAGAGTCATCGGACTGGGACGATGCTCAGATCGGCAAGACTGGTGACTGGGCTTCTGACCACTACTCAGACAGCGGCTCGGAGCAGTGGACTCTCTCAGGCAGCGATGCAGAGAGCACCACTTCTATAGACGATGAGGCGGAGGCAGAGACGGAGACTGCCGTGCAAGAGAGGATTACGGCCATGATGGATGCAGGAGCGGCACACTCCCAAGTCGGGGAGGTAGTGACAGAGGTAGAGACGACGGCTATCTAGTCGGAGCCACTAGCGGACACTGAAGATGTGGCTGTGCCCTTGCCCGCTCTCCCATGCGGTAGCCCGATTGTGCCTGCTCCCGCTGCTCCCTCTCATGTGCCGGTGTTGACCCCAGCCTCGACACCCACTCCTGCCCCCCGGCCCATCCCAGCCCAGGCTATAGAGCCTCTGAATTCCCTGTCCCCGAAGCTAGAGCCGACCTAGCAACCCAATACTACACCCTCGTCTCCAGGCTCGAGTCCTCCCTCGCAAGCGAGCTCTCCGCCCTACCCCCTGCCTCCCCTCCCACCCCGCCCTCCCCTTCTTTCGACATCGTAATTGAGCGCTTCGGTGTTTACAACAAAGCCTACCATACGGCAGTCGAAGTCAACCGTCTCTACCACCTGAACTACGGCCTGCGCCCACGAGGGCTTCTCACCCCGCTGCACGACTGGATCTAAGGTGACGGCCTGTTATCTCGGGTTGGTGTCCACAGGGAGGTACTGTACCCCCTTACGTGGGGCTAGCTCCAGGCGGAAATCAACTATCGATCTGTCCTGTAGGAGAGAAGTCGCAAGGAAAAGGAGATCAAGGAGCAGTATGGAATATTGAGAAAGAAGTTCCGGAGGTAATATATGGAAAAGCTGAATCAAGAATTGGAAGGACATTCGCCGAGAGAGACAGAATAGAGTAGTACCTGGGCGAACCGACAGGACTTGTCTCGAATATTTGTGGTTGGTGATAGCGAATAAATAGAGAAGATAAGCGATTGAGCGAAATGCAGGTGCATAATGTGAAAAATAGGTGTTGGAGTCAACACTCGCGCTCTGTCTGCCCAAGAGATCAATTGGTTGGCGCTGTCTGGGGCTGACAAAAGAATGGAGTGCAAGCCAAACAAACAATATGGAACGTATCCAAAGCTCAAAGGAAAAGGCAAAAAGGCTGCAAAAGAAACTCGACGTGGGCCTGATTCGAACAGACGCTCCCGAAGGAACAAGATTTCTAGTCTTGCGCATTAGACCACTCTGCCACCACGCCAAATAATTGATATGGGTTTGGGTAAATTTTGAATATTTCACAAAGGCATCACTTTGTACACCATTCCTCAAGTAGTTCAGTACAACAACCTCAATGTAGTCCTCACGGCTTTATGTAGTCCTAAAATTCTCCAAAAACATCTATTGCTATCCCCATTGCAGAGTCGCTCCTTCATCTTCCAGCCTGAGGTCGAAGCCTACTCCATTTCCATATTCGAGTCCGAGTCACAGTGCGAGTCCGATTAAAAGTCATCCAAAGCGACTCTTGCGCCGGTGCCGAGCTGGTGATCAATCTTGGGCGCTTCGACGATGATGGTACAATACGAGTATTCGGTAGCGAGGGAGGCTTGATTTTCATACTTTTTTGACAACAGTATCGTTAGCTTTTTGCTTCAAGAACCTGAAACGCAGCCTTCACGGAACTAGGAGAGGACATACCGCCATGTACGTAATTTGTTTATCTCGGTGCTTGTCGTCGAACCCATTGACCCATTCAGCCTCGTCGTACTTAATATCATCGATACCCCATTCCTTGAGCAGATATTGAAACCGATCTGTGTACTACACCTCCAAATCGATAGACGCCTGTTCGAGGCTGTTCCTGTCAGAAGTTCGATGCACTCTTTTAGGATGAATATCATGGGGGTTGCAACAGTGTGATTGTATTGCTCGTTCTTGTCTGTCCTCCCGTTTCTTCAAAGCCAGAGAACCTCCATTATATCTATACATGGTGACAACGTTGGTGGCATAAGGTACCATGTCCAGCTGAACTGGTTACGTCAGTTTCAGCTCCCATGAGCTCCTATTTAGCTTGGTTGACCAGAACCCTTTTCTGTATGACAGTTCCCTACCGCACGCGTGTACCTCCAGATCCTTGTCGGCATTTTCATTGTAGTTAGTGAGAACAGGCCGTAAAAGAACTTTACAGCCCATTGTCCGGAAGCATTGCCAAATCGCTCGGTCAACACCTTTCAGAGCGGAGATGGAGAAGTACTTCGATGTGTGGGGATAGGTATGCGATGTGTAAAAGCTGAGTTTACCACCTGGTCATTAACACCTGTTAGCGAAAGCAATCAAAACTGGGAGGCAAGTGTGGTGACGGGACTAACCTTCAGACATTATGTTCTTATTGTCGATGATCTTACGCACATAATTCACCGAAGAAAGCTCCAGATTCATAGACTTGGCCAGTCTCATGGTGGAAACAGACTCTGCGTACAGATTTTGGGTCAAAGTGAAACGGCACCCAGATGACATGGGGAGAACCTCGTGCTCATAGTCGCTATACAATGCAGCCCGTCAAACCGTGTTGCCCTTGTTGTTGTTGTTGTTGTTGTTGTTTGTCGACCAGTCAAAGGTCACCATCAAGCTTGAGGGCCTTGCGATACTTCTCGTCGTAGGCCTCCTTTCCGCCAAGGCCAAAAGTTGCAAGGAGCATATTAGCCACTAGGGTAGGTAGGAGAATGTCATGCTGCTTATTGAGCTCTTGAGGAAAGGTTATCTTGCACTGGGAGGCAAGAGTCGAAGAATTGCGAGGATCCCAGCGGAGTGCGACCGGATCCAGGTGCACGTCAGTGTTGGTGTCAGAAGGCTTGACATTTGGGCTAAGGATGGGAATCGAGCCGCCATATGCGAATACGAAGCTTCGCTGACTGGTGTTCAAGGTGGCCTTTAACTCCTGCAAAAGAATAATCGTCTCTTCCTTGGTGGTGCTCATTTCAGAGCTTGACTTTTGGGACGAACGTAGATAGTTGTATGACAATGAAGACTGCGGTGATGAAAGAAGTGATTGGACAGAAAGAAAGTCGCCTGAAGGTCGAGAAATGCACAGAATTTATTCGAAACTCGGCGGTCGAAAAGTCTTCCCACGAGGTATGTATGATGGAGGTTGACCGACGCCCAGTCACATGCATGGACGAGGCCGCATGCAGGCAGCAACAGGCAGCAGAAACACACCTCCTGCCACAATCCGCCCTTGACGCGAAATGGGCACCATGTCATGGAGTTTGGCAGCCTTGATTGGCAGTGAGTGGATCGCTGCTTCGAAGTTAATAAATATTCCCTTGTTGAAGCCTGAAAACCATGTAAGCACCCAGACAGACTGTTCTTTCCTGTGGTTGGCTGAAAAAGGGGCCCGTCTGGAGCCCATCCAAGTGACAGCCCTGCACCTCTGCGAGATCACCGAGCGTATAAGAGGTAAACCGATATTTTTCATCCTATTAACAAACGATGTGCAAGTAATGTGTGTCCAGGCGTCCCGCCACGCCCCATTCCTAGGTGATCTATGAAATAAGGAGGAAAGCCGAGGTTCAATAGAATCACATCACAGAGCTTCCCTCATCTGGGAAGGAACGACCTCCGTACCCTCCAGTCTAACATGAACCCTCTTGGCAGTCTCCTTCATCACGTCCATTGGTTGAAGCCTGCCACCAGCCGCAAACCGAGCCTCTTGGCTCAGCGCAAATAAGGGAGCCAGGTACGAGTCCTTGTAATCCTCGACGACGGAGATGTTGTTTCTACCCCCGGTTGCTAGTTTGGCACGCATTCTGATTTGGACAAGAATTGTGATGAAGAGGAAAGCGGTGGCAATTACCAATTCAACAGCCAGAAATGTAAGCCAGCCCCAGGTGATGTTGACGTAGGATTCTTCCATCCAGGCTATGCCGGTGATATTGCCAATTTCGTCTGATACTTGGTATCTGAGTCTGTTCTCACGTAGTCTTGTGTTTACAGTTAATATGCATATTGAAAGGGGGAGCATGACCATCAAGCGAAAACTTACCCACTTGAGAGACCAATAGCAAAGTTCATGAAAATTGTCTTGATACGATCTGTTGCCCGCTGAGGATCAAGTAGGTTCTGTGGATCAAGGAAGATGCTTGTCCAAAGCGGCCGAGAAATGGTATCAAATAGAAGATCAAGATAAATATCTTCCGGACGCTCTTCTACTTGCAAAGGATGCTCTTGGCCAAAGGTCATTAGAAGTGCCTTCATTTCTCTCGCAATTGTCTCGATCGCTTCATAAGTTGCCCCATAACCTCGAAGTTCGGGAACCGCCGAGGGGTTAGTGGGACCCTCCAGATAGAGGGTGTCGTTGTACCGGTCAAACCTGGACTCTTGAAGCTGGTCGCATATTACCTGATCTTCTGCCATGTCGACGCATGTAAAATCCATGAAAAAGCTGGAACTCGATTCAGTCGGTCTCGTTGTAGAACTGACGAGGGTTGTGTTTTGTATGCCTCTGTCCACACGGATATGATATGACTGGACACAGAGGTGAAACAGGATCTCGATGGCCTCGTACCGAACCTCCTGGATAGAGCTCAAAATCTCCGCGTAGTTAGATTGCTCGGCAATCTGCTTCCGATCTGACTCCCCCTGCGTTTCCAGTACTGGCACGGTGCGAATAAGCACCAAAGATGCTACTTTGGTCTGCATGAGGTTTTCGTTGGCCAAAAACGCGATGCTGCAGTTTCCCGTGAGTACATCCATAAAGACGGCAAGCTTTCCTTGATGCACAAGGTCGAGACTCCTGCCATGTGGATAGGCTTGCGGAATCGATGCGTTCCATATTGTGATATTGCTTTCATCGATGATCCAATATTTGTAGTAGTCATTGGCGGATGCGTCAAGGCTCAAGTTGTCTCCCCTCTGAATTTTCAAGTTGGAAGAGATATCTGCGAACTCTACACAGACCCCCAGGGAATGAAGTTCCTCGAAGGTGCAATTACCTGTTGAACAGACAGCACCGGTAGGAGATACCAGTTCGTATTCGTAGTCCTTCATTGGCCACGGGAGTTCGTTGAGAGCCTTATTAATCGCCTGAACTAGATTCTCATGAACAAAGCTCTTCAACACCCCGATCGACGACACTTGGGCCCCATCTGCGCCCGGCGAAGGAACATATCTGGAAGGGTAGTCGATGGCCAATTGTGTCAGCGGAGATGTGAGGACGCATATGATACTAAGCAGTGCTGCAAGGGTGACGAAGTGCCTGTGCCGGACTCGCCACAGCAGAGCAAGCGCTCCCCAGGATCCCCTGCTTGCCTGGTCAATAAGGTGGAAGTCGTACAGTGGTCTGTCCTGAAGAAACCAACTCCATTGGGCTTGGCTGATGGCATTTGAAACAGGCCACATGAAGGCTGCCTTTGCCAGGGTCGTCAAGAAAGCAAGTGCCGAATTCAGAGATATCTTGAGAGGCCAACTAGGTAGCTGCTTCTGGCTGTGGCTAGCGAGTACGATCACAATGGCTGTGGATACACATGGTTAGTACCTATGAAATTATGGGAAATGGTACCGAATGAGCATCTTAAGGCTTCAAGAACATACCTATGAATATGAGGTAACTAAAGCTGATTGACATCAGCCCCAGGCCCCAGATTCTCCAGACGGGCTTGAAGGGGTGTGGCTTGGAGCCATCTGTGATTGAAACACACCGGACAGAGGGTGACTGTGGATTATTGCCGTTCACATCGGGCATGTCGAAATGGAAATGAGGGCTATCCGTAGTCGAATTAGATCTAAAGGAAAGCGTTTGACTGCTGACAATGATCGAATCAGGCATGTCAGGGTGTGGTTGAAAGCTATTAGTGGTAATCCCATCAAACCTGACCGGCTGTAACTGGGGAGTGCAGGCGATTGTCTGGTACTGTGTTTCATGGTTTGCAGTGTGATTTGCATTGCTGGGGCTTGGGAGAGTGTAAATAGTGAATGAATTATCAGCCTGGAGCTTGCTGACTTCCGTGGTGACAAATTCATGTTCCGGATGGCCTAGGAGAATTGTCGAATCCATCATTGATTTGTTGTCGATGGGGTCTTTCTGATCTAAGTGCGTCTCTAGTCTGTGAGGTGAAGACTCGTCTGGACATCCTTCGTGAACTCTCAGGCTCTTAGCGTCACGCTCAATGATATTTTTTTGGTGGTCTGACATGGCTTTCAATACCTTTGGATGCAGCATAGCCGGTGTGGAAGAAGTCGGGGAGTTGTGTTATTTGCTCGCTGTATTTTAAGATAGCGGTGCTTGATGCATGGAGGACTTTATATCTGAGGCCGCTGTAATCTCTGGAAGATGGACCTTCAATATGCTTACGTATAACTTCCCAGGTAAGCTTGAGCCTTCGACAATATCCTTTCAATAAGATGAAAATTTTCGTTATGTTCTCATTTCACCTTTACATGTGGCCCAGCCTTAAATTTCACCTTTACATGTGGCCCAGCCTTATTTTCTTCTCCACTAACTTCGCATAGATGAGCCTTTGCTTCACTGTGCCGTATGCGGCCCCCTGGCCATGTAGAAGGGACAGCTGCACATCGAATTTTTTGGACGACTCAACTTCCACAAATGTGTACTTCTTGGCCTAGAAAACAGGCCGGTATAATCATAGCCGCAAACCTTGCGTGATGAAAGCGATTGAGCCCCTCGCACATTCGGTAAGATTACATAGAAGCAAGTTGCCAACCGCTCTTCTCCAATCAGTTCGAACTATAATGGGAAGGTATCACAAGAAAAGGTGCACCCGAGAACAAAGTTATCTCTCGAAAAAGCGAAAGGGCCCGTAAGAGGCCGCTGGCGGTAGCAAGCCTCTCTATCATTGGGGAGCAACAAGGTATGTCTCTGCTAATTACCAGTGCCAAGGGAAAACATAGCCTCCAGAACAGAAACACAAACAACAGCTAACGACTCGTAGTACGAGAAAAGGGGCAAGGTATCGCGATCATTTAATTAATATTAGCAGTAAGCCGTGTATCTGCAGTTCAAAGCTTGTACTGCAAACATTTTAGCGAGCCCTTCAATGGCCATAAGGTATTCTTCCAGCTCCTAGCCTGGACCGTCCATCTAAAGAATGATAGTAGGTTGGGGAAGGTTGGCAGAAACAGCAGCGCAGCGACAGGCTATGATTCACCAATGTCAGTCAGAATGATCTGAATAGCATTATTTTTGGGTTAAGGGATATTTCAAACTTACCGTTGAGACCAGCAGGATAAACAGCATTGTACTCCTGTTGGGTGCAGCGTTCGAGAACGCACTCACCCATGGCCATAGCAATAGGCTGGAAGTTGACGCCGCACTGGCACTCCATGTCTCTAATGCCAGTGCAGCCCCACTGGGGAGTGAGGGTGTTGAAGCACTCGTGGGCGCACTCGGGGATCTCGCGGACGGCAATCAAATCGCAGTTCTCAGCAGGACCGAAGTGGTACTCGTAGGCGGGCGGGGCGCGGACAGTGGTAGTGGTAGCATTGACGCCGAGGCAGCCGCAGGCGGAGGCGTAGTCGTCATCGCGACGGCACTCGTCAGCGTAGGTAGGGACGGGCTTGGGGGCAGCGGTGATAACGGGAGCCTGGGTGGGGGTGGTGGCGATCTGGCCGGAGGTGGTGTAGATGGTCTCGGTCCAGGTGCGCTGAGCTCCAGTGACGGTGACCTTCAAGTACTCGGAGCAGTCGGCGGAACGAGTCTCAAGAGCAACGGACCTGCGGCCGAGACCGAGAATCTCGCGGTTGCAGTTGTTATGGGGGTTGCAGACCTTGGGGGTATTCTTTGGGGGCTGAGGTCTTCCGTGACCCTTGCCGGGAGAGCCTCCACGACCACCTTCGGGACCCCCCTTTCCAACGGCACCGGCAAGGCCAAGGGTGGCAAAAGCGAGAAGAATGGTGACCCTCATCTTGAGGATATTGAAGTTGGTTGAGATGGATGAGGAGCTGTAGTCTGGAAAGAGAGCCGGAGGATGGAAACGGTGGCGAGAAGGATGATTTCAAACTCTAGGACAGGAGAGTGGGATGGTGGTTATATATCCATATTTTCGGTGTTTCTTCACCGCATACCATATCCCCGAGCCGTCTCCGAAGACGCATTCACATGGGGGATAGGTGCAAGGCCCAGGGCTGGCAGTCCAGGAGAGCGATGTCACCGCCCGCATCAGTACTCCACTGTGGGCAAGGGACCACCTAGAAGCTTGACTTGACATTGTGTGTCACTGATCAAGCCGGGTCTCGGCATCCAAGTCTAGAATGCCATGTTGTGCTGAGCACCCGATCATGGCTTTGGGTCAGAGAGCTCGGGGAATCATTGAGATTACCACTCATCAACATCTGCCCTAGTTTCTGAAAACGATGGATTGTGTCCAGGAGTATATCTTTTCATCCCGATGTCATTAGCCGACTGTTCAGGCAGAGAAAGGACTCACTCTAGAAAAAGGTCGGTGCTAATCGTGAGATCTGATCAGCCCATCTGATAATCTGATTTTGGCGTCAAGTTTCTTCAGAGGTGGAGAAGACGTCCTACATCAACTCCACATCAACCTCCACAACAGTCCTGCTAACTCAACGCTAGTTTTTTCCCCAGCTTGAGTTGGGCGCTTTTCGCTGTTTGAACCAATGGATAGGCGAGTTTTGATCTGATAAAAAAACTCAACATCTTATCGATCAATCAGTGATCCACAACGATCTTGGCCCTCAACGTCCTGTGGGACTTGTTCGCGCCTTTCCCGCTTGGTTCTCGCCAGTCCCCTCTTAGTCAGCGGTATCAGGTTCTCTGTATGCGGCTTCTCCGGCTTCTTCCTTCCCAGGAACAGACTCACGCATGGAGAAACGACAGCCGGTCCTTCTTTCCGCAAGTCAGTTGACTCCCATGAAATGCCGGTCTGCCGTTTGTTTGTTGCCATTGAAGGTTTTTTTTTCCTGCTGAGCCCATTCTCATTCTTGGGCTCGCCGAATTTCGGCCACTCGGCCGCCAGAGACTGATACAGGCAAATCTTGTGAGACGTCCACTGCAGGATTGAAAAGCCTACGTCTTCAAAAACAATTGCATGCGTCCTTTAGTGTTTCACTGACGAGTGCGCTTATTTCTCTTTGTAGCAAGGAGCAAGGACACGAGGAAAATGAGATGGGTAGCACGAGCAGGACGGACTTGCTCAATTTCACTGATGATCATTGACGTGTGCGGTCTCGGCCGCAGCGATCAATACTCTTTCAATACTCCTTGTGCCAGAACTTGGCGTCGTTCTTGAAGTCCCGCATCATATGGACATAAGATTGATAGACTACCACTTGGAAGAATATTTCCAGCAGGGGAGCTACTCTATACGCCCTCTACAAGCCATCATAACACACTGGCCACCCGCTGCGCTCTCAGACCTTTTGCCTAGTCTTTGGAGGCACGACCGGCGATGAAGGCCTGAGGGGGGACATACTCCTAAATATCTAGGCAAATACAAGACTCGGAATGGTTGCTGGCCCGAGACACAATGTAGCATGCAGTACATCCCCAATCCCTTCAAGACACAGCGTTCGGATTTTTTACAATCTTCTTGGGGTTTCTCAAGGCCCTTTCCAGTCCCAAAGATACCTAAAAACAGGTCTTTCTGGTCCCCCAAACAGGCCTTTCGAGTTTCAAACCAGGGCATCGCCAGTTCTTGGTAAGCTCTTCTTACCTCTGCAAAAGGCCGTTCCAGTTTAAATTAAGGCCCTTCAACTCCCCAGGAACGTCTTTTGGCTCCTCCAAAACGCCTTTCAATACCCTACGAAGGCCTTCTCAGCCCCCGAGAACACCTTTGCAGTCTCAATAAAGACCTCTTTTTATCTCCTTTACACACTGTATGGCATTCAACAGGGCGTGGTCAACTCCCATTCTAGGCATGAAAATCATAATGTAACACATGGAACAGCATTTCATTGTTGCTAAACAGACAAAACCCATTATCATTACTACTCCCTGACAGCAAAAAGAGAGACCAAGACTAGTCCTCCAACAGACCAGCGGCCAAAGCTTCCAAGTCCTGCAGATTGTCCGGCTCGTAGCCCATTTCGATAACTTTCTTGCCACCATTGGCCTTTGTCTTCCGCTTCTTTTGGTCTGGTTCGTCTTCCACGTCCGAGTCGTTCTGGAACCACTTCTTGGTCTTCTTCTTTGGTGGTTCCTCCTCCTCATCAGATTGATCACTACCGCCACCAGCAATAGGTAGACTTCTGAGCAGAGCCAAGGGGTCCTCATCTTGCTCATCCCCACTATCAAGCTGGGCGATGGGCCCTCTCTCCCTCTCCACCTCCTCTCCCCTCTCCCTGGCCTTGGCTCGTTCCCTCTTCTCCTTTCTCCTTTTCCTGGCCAACTCCTTGTCTTCCACATCCGCCTCCTTGACCCTCTCCCCTTCGGCCTCGACGAATTTCTGTCTGAGTTCTTTCGCATCTCCCTCCTTCTGGAAATCCTCCAGACCCTGCAGAACATATAACGGCTGGGCGTTCCCGTCCTCGTCGAAAATCAGCTTCTGCCCCTTGCCCATCATCTTGGCCACCTTGGCCTTGGACATCAGCTTCTTCTCCGCCCGCTTCGAATCAATAATGATCTCCTGATCACCAATTTTGACCACCTTGGCACCGGCAATCTCCTTCCCGTTGACTTCGTCACCAAGCCCAGCAGTAGCAGTATCATCCAGCTCCTTATCACCCAACACCCGCTTAACAGACAAGAACCCGTCATCCTCGTCATCTTCATCCCCTTGACCCTCATCATCAACAAGCTTCCTGTAGTGACTAGACAACACATCCTGATTCTGCCTCTCCGCCATCTTCTGGTACTTGGTCCTGACCTCCTTCTTCTTCGGCTTGCCCTCCGCGTCATAATCGCTGCTGTCGTCATCCGACCCAACATCAAACGCCATCCTGCTCGCCTGCTTGCTCGCCCTCCTCATCTCCTCCCCTCCCTTCTGGAACTTCACCTGCGGCGTCCCCGGCAGTCCCAAGCTCGCCGCGTACCCGTCCAGGTCCAGCTTGTTGAACTTAAACACCTGCTTATCCTTTTGCACGTATATCGATCTCACATACGTGATAAACGCCTTTTGTCCCAGGTACTTCAGATCCGCAGACTGGAAGCACTGAGACTGTAGCTCACCCTTGATGCTCGTCTTTTTCCCCTCCCGCACGTTAACCTTGGTAATCGGGATTTTCTTCTGCTCCAGCCTCGACAAAAACCCTTGTTCTTCGCTCGGCTCCAAAAACAACACCGCCCGCCCTTTGCTTTCGTATCTGGCTGTCCGACCCACCCTGTGGATGTACGTATCCGCATCCTCAGGACAGTCAACCTGCACGACCCAATCCACAGCCGGGAAATCGACTCCTCTTGCTACAACATCGGTGGCAAACAAGCAAGCATATTTGGAAGAGGTAAACTTTCGAGTAATGTCCATTCTCCCAACCTGCTTTTGTCGTCCGTGGAGATGCAACAGCGAAATACCGGGTTGCATCCGCTTGAAGCTCTCATAAACAAACCGGACTTGTTTCCCTGACGAAAAGAAGACAATCATTTTGCTCTTGAGGTTCGTCCGGATGAACCCCCACAGCGTATCCAGCTTCTCGGGAATGGGCGTGACGATGTAACTCTGTTGGAGATTGGTCGGGGTTGCGGTTGGCGCTTCCTCATGTGCAGAAACATACTCTGGATCCTTCAAACTCAATCTCGCAAGGTCAGAAACACGTTTTGACTGGGTGGCGCTAAACAGCATGGTTTGTCTTGTCTTGGGAAGATGCTCAACCAGTGCGTCGACTGCGGACTGGAACCCCATATCCATGATCCTGTCTGCCTCATCGAGGACCAGCATTTGGAGGTTGTTGACGTCAAACCCGGCAGTTTGATCGAGATGCTGGAGCATGCGGCCAGGGGTGCACACCAAGATGTTCATCCTGCCGAGTCGGTCGGCTTCCTCCTTCAGCGACTTGCCTCCGATGACCAAGCCGGCCGAGAAGACGTGGTTTCGGCCAATTTTGCGGAGCACTTCGAAGATCTGGACGGCGAGTTCGCGCGTGGGGGAGATAATGAGGGCGCCTAGCCCGTCGTATTCGGTCCATTGCGCTTGGACAAGTTTCTCGAGGACGGGAATCAGGAAGGCGAGGGTCTTGCCGCTACCGGTTTTGGCGGCGCCGAGGATGTCATGGCCCTTGAGAGCGAGTGGGATGGCAGCTTTTTGGATGTCGGTCAGGACTTCGAAGTGAGAGGCGCGGAGGCCAGAAGCGGTCGTGGTGCACAGGGGGAGGTCGGTGAACTTGGTAAGGTTTGGGGACTTTGGGTCCTGTAATTATCATTCGTTAGATACTGACACCATGAGACGATAGAAAAGAGGCAATTGGGGAACCCACAAGCTCCTGAATAGCAGCTTTCAGTTTTTCGAGCTCATCTTGTCCTCTTTTTCTTTTGAGTGTCTTCGTCTCGGACTTTTTTGGTGTCGCATCCGCTGATTTCGGGTTCTTCTTGTGTCGATGAGCAACAACGGTTTTCGGGCCGCCGGTAGTGGGCGCCATATTGAATTTTTGAGTCTGCTATAGTTGTGCGATGTTTGCGCAGCTCCTAGAATACTGTCGAAGCGGAAAGGAAGCTGGAGCCTAAGATCGACTTCGTTGCGCAAGCTGCCTTTGCTTTGCTCGAGCCAGGGAAAATTTTGGCGGAGAAGGGATTCTGCCGCTTGCCCCACTTCAGCCCACAGCCAAGACAAACGCCAAGGACTAGAGCTGGTCATGAAAGGGTTGGGGTTAGAGCAGTATATTGGGACATCATTTCAAAAACATGATTTTGAATGCCTAAACATCACCACAGTACAAATTCATGGTCGCGGTCATATACGACCTGAATTATTCATATTTTCTTCAGCGGTATGTACATAAATCAAGTACCAAAAACATCCATCAATACCGTCTGAAATGGTGTCTCTTTCCGTTACTCCATCGCCATCCCACCCCTTTGGTTCCCATGGCTACCTTGCTCAACGAAAAAAAAGAAACTAAACCTAACCAAAACCTAGACAGCCGCCATTTCAACGATTTCTGAACGGCGGTATCGTGTTATTTAGGGTATCTGACCAACCATCCTCTTTCTTCACTCCCTTAGCTTGACCTTTGTTTGCTTGACCCTTGTTGAGGAATACTTAAACGATCTGATAATAAAATATATACATAAACTATCGGGTGAAACAGAAAAGCGAAAAGAAGCCTGGCCTGCGACCTTGTCGCTGCATTTTTTCCCGGCCCCTGGACTCCTCTTCCATCTCCATCAATAACTAGGCGCAGATCACCACGAACTCGGACCGATGTGTTTCCCAGTCTGCTCGTCGATCTCTTGCCCGTATAACCGAAGCCTGTAGAAACAAGTATGGTCCTGGCTGCCGTTATTCGTGACAGCCCTGATGAGCACCGTCTCGACAACAGCGTCAAGGGCGACAAGGTCGTCCGAAAGCTTGTGGATAAAGACGCCGTTGTCTATGAGATGATACTCGTATGTAAATTTGCCGATCTGGACGAAGTCCTCCCGGAGCTGGCCAGCGTTGCGGGGATTCTCGGCGGCGTCTGGGAAGTGAGTGTTCATCCACTTCTGCATCTGCGCATTCTTGACCTTGTTCTCAAACTTGGCCCAGACTTCGATATCCTCAGGCATGGAGCCGGGGTCGGTTGTGGCCCCCGGATTGATGTTCTCGACCACGACGTACTTGGGAATGATCAGGCCAGCAACACTGATGCCGATGTCAGCCGGGAGCTTCTCTTTGTTCTTGCCAGCAAAGATACCAGCGCACCAGCAGTGACCACTGTCCGTCCAGAGCGAGGTAGCATGAAAGCTGTCATGGAGAAACTGCGGTTTCTTAGTCATGGTCTTGAACCACGCCACAGTGCCCATTGCTGGTCTGTCGAGTCGGTATGTCGGCGAGGTGATGCTAACGTCGATTTGAGCGCCATTTCCAAAGGAGAACCAGTTGACATGGCGGCTCAGCATGTCGTTGACGGCGGCTACTGGGCTATTCTTTCCAGGGCGGAGAACGGAAGAGCCCAGTTCCTTGTCAACGATATCCTTGACCAGTTTCTGAACTTCCTTCTTGCTCAAACCACCCGTCTTGTGCCTTTGTTCCTCAATGAGACCGTGGAGCTCTTTTCGTAGACCTTCCAGTTCCCTCTCAAAGTCCTGCCTGGATTTCGATACCTGCTGTTTGAGATTCTCAACATACTGATCGCGCGTCACCGTGTCATGGTAAGTCTCCCTCTCAGATGTTACTGGCTTGGTAATTGGATGGCCAGAGAAGAGACTCGAAATCCTGTGCTTGTTCTTCTCGAACCAGTCCTCGAATGATTGATCTAGCCCGGCACTCTTGATTCGAGACCGGATTGCATCCCAATGATCTTCGCTGATCTTGCCATTTTTAAGCTTGAGAATGGAAGGTTCATGCTTCACGCGATCCAGGATAGCCTCCCAGAACTCCTTTGCGACAATGATATTGCCGTTCTTGTCCTTTGTAACACGGACCACCTTAGGAAGAGTGGATTGAACACTCCTGAGTGCGACCTCGGCGGCGATGCTTCTTGTTTCCCAGAACCGCTTGAAATCGGCATACTGCTCTTCAGTGAATACAACCGTTGGTCCTGACAAAGAGCCCAAAGAAAATGATGGGAAGGATAGAACCGACGGGCCACTGGGACCAGACAAGACAGAGAGGATGCCGATAAGCATAGATGCCACAAGAACCCATTGGAGAGTTGGCCACCAAATCTTGCCCAATACCTTACGGGCTCTCGAAATATATGTAGCGTCTGTATTTCGATTGGCTCCCCCGCGTGCTGTACGCCGATTGTCTGGCTGGCCCGCGTGCCGAGCTCCATGATTAGCAGTTCCACCTACATTCTCATCCTCACTGGAGGAAGATGAGTCGGATGAGCCTGAATTTCTTCTCACAGGACCTAGCGGCTTGTTGGGCGGCACCCTGAATCCACCAACACCACCAATAGCTCCTCCTCCATCATTCCTGACCCTCTCTGGCGGCACAGCAGGAGCTGGCACAGAGGGCCGCACGCCACGTCCCGCAACAAGGTCATTCCGACGAATGTTCTCCATGTCCAAGTCATCGGAATTACCACGGCCCCTGCCCCCGACACTTGACCTATTCCTTCGCTCTATCGTCCCCAGAGCGTCTTCCAATGAGCTTGTTGGAGGTTGAGCTGCTATATGACCCACGGAAGGCGAGCTAACAAGATGGGATACACCACGGCCGCCACTAGCCGCACCATCATTTCTGGGATATATGATGATTTCTTCCTGCCAGCTACGAGCGTTGCCGTCGCCCACGTATCTTTGTGCACCGCCGGCGTTTGAAAACTCAGGTAACCGAGGCACTGGACCATCTAGACGTGTGCTGACTGGTTGGCTTACCGAAACGCTTGGTGGTCGCGGAACTGAGACGTTGGATAATTGATGTAATGAGAAACCCGGTGGACGGGGAACCGAGTTGGAGGCCGGAGGGACCGGGTACGAGACTGACTGATCCCGATTGGCAACGCGGGAAACTGGCACCGGATTGTTTCCGGCCAGCCGAGTTTGCTCTGCTTGATCGCGGCTCGCCCAGGCTTGCGCTGCCTGCAGCGCTTCCTGGCGTCTCTTTTCGCGTTCTTCACGACGTGTCTTTTGGAGTTCTTCACGGCCTTTCCTTTCGAGTTCTTCATGACGAGCCTTCTGGACGTCAGCACGTTCAGCAGCTCTGTTTCCATTCGACTCTCGCAGAGCTTCAAGTCGCCTGCGCATCTCAGCCATTTCAGGGCTAGTGATTTCAGGGGAGTCAGGATCCCGAGATCTTTTCCGCGACTGAGCAGGGGGCGGCTGAGCAGGGGGACTTGGCGAGAGGCCAGCCATAAGATCATCCAGCGCGTTGGCAGGTCGGTCCACACCAGGTGTCGATGCCGACCTTGACCTGGAGTGTGATCTTGATTTGTTCCTAGATAGTAAGTCTGCCCTCGTTGAGGTGGTGGCGCCATGCTGCGACTCTACTAGGGTTTGCTGAGAGGGTCCGTCCTCTTCTACTTCTCCTTGTTCTTCCGACTCTTCCGACCCGGAGCGAGAAATCTGTTGAGATAGCGTCGTTTTCACCGGAGCCCGCGTCCTGCCGACTGTTTGAGGTTGCTGCACAGGTGGGGGAGGCTGTACAGGTAGCTGTGGGTGTGGCGAGGAGGTCTTGGTGCGATATGCCCTGTCTTGCTCTTTTGCTTGCTGACGGGCCTTCGCAGCTTCGTTGTCTTTGGTGACCTGCTCGAGAACTCCGTGTACGGCATTGCGTACGTTTCCACCTCCCATGATTCTTACTCGGTCGGGCAATGTCGCCATTGAAGAGCCGTACGAGGTGCTGTACTTGACCGGAATATCGACCCTGACAGACCCTGCATCAACAGGCTTCCTGGTAGAGCGTACCGAGGATGGCGTGCCAGCTCTTCCTTGTTGCTGGGGTGAAGGCGTCGGGGGCTTGCCGCCACGCCCTGGGCGTTGTCTGGGTGGCATGGTGAAGAGCGAGGCTGAATTGTAGCTGTGATCGAGCAACTTAAAGGGGCTTGTGTCCCGTGATAGTGAACTTTGGCTCAAATTCAGTGAGATGTGCAATGATGTTGCTGGACTGCTGAGGGCGTCAGTCATGGTCGCAGATGGTTTGCGGTGAAAAGTAAATGTGTGAAATAAAAGAGACGGAAAATGTAGGTATAATCGTGAATGAGAATGCCAGCGCCAACATTTAATAAGATGCGCAATAGCAAGATCAATTGCTTAAATGAGGCTTGTACAAAAAACTGTCGTGTTGGCCGGCAATAGAAACGAGTGAGCAGGAGAGGAGCAAACAAATAACAATGGGATAGACAATAGCTAGCTGCATTGAAGCCCGACGAGGTTCCGGGGGGGGGGGGGGGTTGATTCGTGAGTGTAGATTTACCTTGCTATTCAGCGCGACAGTGTGACAGCGTGTCCGGCGCCAATGCCGAATCCCAAGGCTGCAACAGCCTTTGCCTCGCCTTCTTTTTCGTTGCGACCAATTGCCCAACAGCAGCCGACACGTCACTTCACTGCTTAAATCCAATCAATTACTGCGGAGTCGCCAGACAGGTGAGGTGAACGATTTGTCGGGCGATTGCTAGTCCTCAATCACAACGGCGGCACATATCATGGTTGGTCAGAGATGGGATGAAGAGAGCTCGAGGATGACTGGATGGTTTGTTGGGGGTGTTGAAGCGACTAAAATGAGAGACGAAGACGCGCAGGCTGTTGTTGACTTTACACGACGCATCGCAAGCGGACATAAAGCTCTTGTCTGGGTGCTGAAAACGGCCTGTTTCTTTATGGCCCCGTGGATTGTTCTCTTTCATGACGCTGTCGAGGTGCCCATGCTTTGTTCTTCAGTGGCCGTTCCTGGCAGTCTGCAGGAGCATCTGCCGTATTGGCGCGTTTTTCGAAGCGGGAGCTCTGCGCAGCTGGCGAAAAAGCTGCTTCCCGTCCTTGGCGACAATGTGGTCTGTGCTTTCAACAAGATGTTTGGCATTGGGTATGAATAGATGTGGCTAGTGGTTGTGGCTTGAGCTGAGGCTAGTGACGCCATGACGGGAAAATAGAGGGGTTGGGGATGACTTAGCATGAGTCTCTGCTTTTACCCCCACGTATTTACCCGGCAGGCAACTCAATCTTAAACGTCAAGGTACTTCAGTTTGGCATTTTTTGACTTGGAGCAGATTTTTTCTCACCGTTAGCCCCAAGTTATCGTGGTTTTCGATCATAATGCATGCAATAGAAAGTTGATATGCGAGATACACAACGGGCTTACATTACCGGTCCGATCAGGGCAACCACCGAATAATACTAACACGAAGTCCCATCATCAGCATCATGGCACCACAAACCTGCATACTACACACTTGCCAGTGTTCTCCGTTGGATCTACCCCCATTGGGGGACCATCCGTTTCGTATTCCCCTGTGAAGCTCCACCGCCTCCCCCAAATGTTTGTTGAAAATCAGGGTTCGACCTCAGCCACTCTTGCGTATCTGTACCACGGTTCTGCGATGATCTTTTCTATCTGAGGTCTTATTGAACCGTACACTAGGTGAAAATGTTCCTCACCCGCACACCCTTACCTCACCACACTGCCTTGATATTTAAGTTTCTTGAGAGGCAGCGAGGTTGTTTCAAACTCCAAGCAGCCCAATAGTGGCTCCATCCCCGCAAAGCTTAACATGCTGTCAGTGACCTTACTCGTCTCCCATGAGCTGGGAAAGCAGGGGGACGACGCAGGTGTTGCAAGGCGGAGGTCCCTTGTTTGGCTTTCGTCCCGGGCGTCACAAGCATGAGGTGGGAGGTGGAGAGACGGTTGCCCCACGGCTGGCTGCGGGCTAGCGAGATTCGATTTGCGACTTTGTGCTGACCACATCCATAGCAGGCACCTCTCATTTTAATAACCTGCGACGTGCTCCTCCAACGCGACCTTGTTTTGTTCATTCTTTCTGCCCCATCCTCTCGTTTGTTTGATTCCTAGTTTTGCACCCTCTCTACTTCAACGCCCAAACTTGCGAGATCATGGCCGTAGGAACCGTTCTCGTCACTGGGTAAGCCCGTCTCTCAACTCTGCAGCCCTGAGACCCTCTCTCCGCAGTCGCTGTCCACTCCCCCGCATGGGCGTGCCAGCCGCGAAAAGCATCCCCGCCAAAATCCCCAGAAAAAGGAAGAAACATCTAACACTGATATCGGTGGCTTACAGTGGTACCGGCTACATTGGGTCTTTCACCACGCTTGCGCTGCTTGAGAATGACTACAACGTCGTCATTGTGGACAACCTCTACAACTCATCCAAGGTGGCCGTCGACCGCATTGAGCTGATTTGCGGGAAGCGCCCCTTGTTCTACGAGGTTGACGTGACCGACGAGGCCGCCCTCGACGAAGTGTTTGCAAAGTATCCCGAAATTGACAGTGTCATTCACTTTGCAGCTCTCAAGGCAAGTTCCGGATCAGCTGCGTGACATGCGCTTACCCACAGATGCAATTTTCCCCGCCAGCGCAACGCAGTGTAACGTTTGCAACATCATCATGGGGCCTAAGCTAACTTTGTTTCCTGTCAGGCTGTTGGCGAATCAGGCGAGATTCCTCTGGACTACTACCGCACCAATGTTGGCGGCAGCATCTCATTGTTGCGCTCCATGGAGAAGCACAATGTCACCAACATTGTCTTCTCCTCGTCGGCCACTGTCTACGGCGATGCCACCCGTATCCCCAACATGATTCCGATCCCCGAGCACTGCCCGATTGAAGCTACCAATACCTATGGCCGGACGAAGGTTATGATTGAACAGGTGATTACCGATCAGATCCATGCACAGAGGCAAAAGAACCAGAAGGCTGGCAAGCCTGTTGAACAATGGAACGGGGCGCTCTTGCGGTACTTCAACCCTTGCGGCGCGCATCCCAGTGGTATCATGGGAGAGGATCCCCAGGGTGTTCCATATAACTTGCTTCCTCTGTTGGGCAAGGTTGCTACCGGGGAGAGGGAGAAGTTGCTGGTGTTTGGCGATGGTAGGTCATGCCAAGCCTTTTATGTCTTAAAAAACAGTTAGCTAACATTAGGAAAAAACAGATTACACTTCCAAAGACGGCACCGCTATCCGTGATTATATCCACGTCCTCGACCTTGCCTCTGGCCACTTGGCTGCTCTCAACTACCTCCGGGAGCACAAGCCTGGTGTCCGCGCCTGGAACTTGGGATCTGGCCGTGGCAGCACCGTGTTCGAGATGATTAAAGCCTTCAGCAAAGTTGTCGGCCGGGATCTACCGTACGAGGTCGTTGGGAGGAGACAGGGCGATGTGCTGGATCTGACAGCCAACCCAGCCCGTGCAAACGAAGAGCTGCACTGGAAGACACAGTTGACACTGGAGGATGCCTGCGCTGATCTCTGGCGCTGGGTGGAGAACAACCCTAGGGGGTACAGACAAGACCCGCCGGCCGAGCTGCTAGATGCGTTGAAAGCAAGCAAGCACAAGAACTGAAAAAAAAGACATGCGTTTATGATTATTTATGATTAGCAGACTGGTAGCAAACGGGAACTGCAAATGAGCTATTCTTCTTAGGGCTTCATTACAGGGATAATGGTTAGACACAAAAGAAAAGGTTTTCACAATTTTTGCCGACTGGAGACTTGATTTTTCTTTTTGTATTTCTGCTAATATACACGGTAGGCTTACTTTTTGGGGGTGCACTCCACGCATAGCTATACTTTGGAAAGGAAACAGGAGCTCATCGTCATGAAAATACTAGTCGAGACACTACTCAACCTTGAGAAGAAGCTTCCCTGTGGTCTTCCTGCTTTCCAGGTCGATGTGCGCCTGGGAAACATCCTTCAAGGGATAGACCTGGTGGATGTTGGCGTGGATCTTGCCCGTGATGAGCAGATCAAAGAGCTCGCTTGTGAATGTTTCCTTTTCTTCGGGGGTGGTAATGTAACCGGGCATGGACGGTCGCATGATCTTGATATTTTTCGGCATGAGACGGAATAGATCGACTGGTTCGACAGCACCGGACTGGTTGATACTCTTTTGTCAGCTTTTTAACCCAACTTGACCCAGTTGAGCAGGGAGGGTCGTCCTTACCGCATTCCCAAAAACGACGATGGTCCCCTTCCTCGCCACCACCTCCAAATCTACCGTCCCAAACGTCGCCTTTCCCACCCCGTCAAAAATCACGTCTACACCTTTGCCGTTGGTGATCTCCTTGACCTGTCGGATGACTTCTTCTTGAGGTAAGCTCGAGTCAACCACCCACCCCGCTCCCAATTTCTTGGCCAATTCGCACTTTTGCTTTCCACCGGCAGTGGCGATGATCTTCGCCGCCATGACAGCCAGAATCTGAACGAGCATCGACCCTGTTCCTCCTGCTGCCGCGTGGACGAGGGTCCATGGTCCCTCAGAGATGCCGAGCTGCTGAGTGATGCCTGCCGCTTCGCGGATGAAGGTTAGGGCGGTCAGGCCTTGGAGGTAGGCTGCGCAAGCGGCGTCGGGGGTGAGGGAGGCGGGGAGGAGGGTTGCTTGGGTAAGAGGGCTGGTGAGGAGGGTGTACTGGGCGTAGGTGTTATCTGCTAGGTAGACTACGCGGGAGCCGACAGGGTAGGAGGGGTGGGTGGAGGCGGCGACAGTGCCGGCGCCTTCTTTGCCAGTGATGAGGGGGTAGGGGGAGGAGGTGTCGTTTGAGTTGTTGGTGGATGGGTGGTTGGAGTTGGAGGAGGGGGAGGGGGGCTTGTACAGGCCGGTGCGGAAGTAACTAAATTGTGGTTAGAAAGGGGGGTGAAAAGGGGGGCATAAGAGGGGGGACTACGTGTCGATGTAGTTGACGCCGATGTACTCGTTGCGAACGAGAGTTTGGCCTTCACCGAGAGATGGGACCGGCAGGTCGGTCTTGTACTCGAGGACATCGGGGCCGCCGGGGCGAGGGATGACGACGCCAAACATGGTCTTGGGAATGGGAGCCATTTTGACTTATGGTGGTTTGTTTACTTTGGTTGGGTTGGTTCGTGATGATAACAGTAGTGTTGATAAAGGCGTTGATGAGATGAGCAAATGGAGGCGGGGATATCTGCGCTATGTTGTCGAGTGCGGGGAACGGACCGGACTGAGTAAGACACTCGGGATGAACTATCGTAGCCCGATGAACCGTGTCTCGGACTGTTGATGGGGCTGGTGATACTTATCACCAAAGTTGACAAGTCTGAAGGATTTCGGTGAAAGCATCAATTTGTAATTCACCACGTTTATGCACTGTCCTTTCCCGTTGGCCATTTACCGCCAACGTTGTGAAGCCAACCAGAAGAGCACATCCCTTGCGATGTCACGACATTCGGCTTCCCCTCTTCATGCTATTTGATGTTACACATGCAGAGAAGGCACGATAACACTGTTAAGACCGAGTCGGAGGTTGGTTGGGGGATGACTAATGATGTCATTGACCGTGGTTGTCGGACTTAATAAGACGCGGAGTTTCAACAACAACATTGTGCTCTCACATCGTGGCCGGGGTTGTCTGATCTGAAGTGTGTGTCGACAGGTCAATAGCTTCAAGTGTTGAGTATCCCCATCGTAGACAAGAAAACAGAGACTGCGACATAAGATAAAGGTCTTAAAAGATAGTGAACAGGCCTCTCGACTATTTTTTAAACGACCTCTGAACTCTTTCAAAACCTCTCGACTAGTTTTGAAGGCCTATTGATGGTCATTCAGGGCCTATTAAAATTCTTTAATGCCTATTAACTATCTTTTAAAGTCTCTTCTAGGTATAAGCAATAGTCTCTATTCTTTCTGGCCAGACAAAGTGGCTTGTGTTAAGGTCTGCCTTGGCACTGCACCAGATGAGACCCATAGATCATCCGCTTTTTTTCTTCGACATGAGACGGCGGGCTATGCCTTTCTCCCCTCCATGGCAGCATCAGACACTAGTTGCGGAAAAATAAAAGTCGTCAAGGCAGAAGCTGCCCCGCGTTTTGGAATCTTGATTGACAGGGGCTAACATTCTTGTGTGGGGCGGCTTAGGCGTTCAAAACGCTGTGTTTGGTGGCCAATCCAGTGGCTGTGCTTTGCGGCAGCGGCTCCAAAAGCCAATGCATTGCCGATCAAGACAGCTCAAGCCTCAAGCCCAGCTGTGAGGTTCCCCTGTCTCACACCTCAATCCCAAGTTCAAGTTGCACAATGACCCAATAATAGACGCCGGGAATATTCACCCTGGAATCCGAAGAGCCTCGTCATCTCACATTTTCATACTCCTCCCAACTAAGCTGCTCCATCCTCCCGCATCCTTCATCTCAACACCAAAGCTCGCTCCAGCAGCGCGTCCGAAACTGCCTTGGCGCGCTGTGATCGCCACAGAAATAGCGGCAACGGGCCCACAGCACCACGTAAACCACCACGAGGCTGGCCACGCATACCGTCCAGGCTGGACGCAAGACTGGCCAGCAAAGCGCTACATCAACTTCACAACTTTTTTGATCTTCGACCAGCAATTTGGGAGGCTCATCATTCCTACCTCCTGCCAGAACCTCTCCGGGGAATGACTTCTTTGTCCGTGGTGTGATGACCAGCGACCAACCGCGGTAGCATAGCTCTCAAAGCTTCTCAGTTCCAAGGTTTCACAAGCTGGACGAGCCACACCTGACTCTGCCACCCACAAGACATATCTACCACATTTGACACACGCCTGGTCAGCTATATATACACGTCCGGTTATGATCGAGCAGAGTCCGAAAGCTCTGTATCACGATGGCCTCACCCTTTATCCATGATGGTGGTCGTCGGGCACGGCTCCAGCAGATCGCCGCCGCGTGGGGTATCCACCCAACCATCCCACCGGTAACAGTTCAACAGCGGCCTCCACAACGACGAACACCCCAAGATGATTTCCAAGCAGAAGAGTTACTGAAGCGGCAACGACTAAATGCTGCTGCGGATGGCAACAAAAATTCTCAAAATGGAGGTATCAAACGCGCCTTCAGCTCCAACAAGAAGCCACCAGGCCACTGGGACCCAAACGAGATATTCGAAGCTTTGGATAGCCTGGTCGCCAATCGAGGAGCTCCGGGCGTTGCCGATGCCCTGATTGCCAAGTTGGTGAATGCGGGAGGAAATGTGAATGTCTCTACCATCAAGAACAAGACAAACTTGCTCACCCGGAGGAAAAGCTTAGAGAACTTGGAAAGGAGCAGGGTGTTGCAAAGGGCTGTTCAAAACCGACATACGGACATGATTGCTGTCTTGGTTCAGTATGCCGACCCCCTCACCTTGGATGCGGCACTTCCTCTTGCGATACGCTCCGGGGACCTGGAGATGTTGGCCATGTTACTGCAACAAGGGGCCAATACCACGCAAACTCAGGACGCCCAGGACGCTTTCAGGCAGCTTTGTATCATGGGTGGTCATGCGGATTTGGTGGGCTTGATCTTGCAGTCGGAGGGGAGGCCATCATCACAATGGGTGTCCATGTCTATGGTCGACGCCACACGCAAGGGCTGCTTGCAGACTGTTATGAGGCTCAGTAGGTCGACGGCCGATGGGGACTACCACAAGGCCGAAGCGCTCAAGACGACTATCGCTCAGTGCAGGGTCGACATTGCTCTTGCTATCCTTACCGGTACCAAACCACCCACGCAAGGTGGACAGGGAATTTTGGAAAGCTTCGCTCGGTTGGTGGAACACACGTCACTTGGCCCCAACGACAGACTTCCTTTCACCGAGGCCCTTCTTTGCGCCGGTGCCTCGGGGGAGCCGAGTGCGGTAGCACTCGCACAAGCCTCTATTAGCGAGTATTACGATATGGTCGATTTACTCGTGTCTTATGGGGCTTCGGTCGAGCACCAAGACGCCGCCATTGTGCGACATGCCTTGTCTACCGGCCGAACCAGTTTGGCCCAGTTACTGCTGAGCGAAAGGTCTACACTCAGCCCAGCCTATGCCTCGGAATGCCTTGAGAGCATACCAAAAAGCATTGGACCCGAGGATCGGCATGCTATGCTCAGCCTTCTGCTCCGAAAGGGGGCGGGCGGGACCCGTCTACACGAAGTTCTTATCGATGTCGTAAAGGCCAACGACCTTCAATCTGCTCAGCTATTACTTACTCCGCAGTTTCCCGGTGGGCAATCAGTTTCTAGTCACGACCTGAGGAACGGACAGCACGGCATGGTATCTGTCAGACATGAAGTTGCGTCAGTCGACCATAGGAATGGTGTGGCTTTAAACATCGCGGTCCAGATGGGTCAGTTGCAAATGGTGAAACAGCTGTTAGTCGGTAGGCCCAGCACCCAGACTTTGGACCATATTTTCCCTCTTGTTCGAGCCCTCCAACCAGAAATCCGGTATCAAATTGCGGAACAGTTTTTAACCGTGGGCTTATCGAGCCCCTGTGTCTCGGTCGCTCTACAAGAGGCGATTGAGGAGCAGCCCCCACGTCGTGACGAGAACTTTATAAGCATGCTCCTCAGATTCAATGCTGATGTGAACTTCAACGACGGTGCTGGCATCCTATCGGCAATAGCCATTCGAGATCTCCCACTTTTGGAAAGACTGCTTACGAACAAGCCGGCACCTCAGACAATGGCCGCTGCCGTCATGAAGGCTATGGAGGAGCCTGATCGGGACACGCGATACCGCATGCTTAGTCTGCTCGTTCCCAGCGCTGGCCGTGGGGAGACATCACAGGCTCTGGCGCATGCTCTTGCTGTCAAGCCCGTGGATATGCAGCTTGCCAGATTGCTTCTGGAACAAGGACGGGCTGATGCCAACTTTGACCATGGAGCGTCTATTACTCTAGGTGCGTATTATATATTTGTGTTTTTCTGCGCTTCTAACAGCTTGAAGCCATCAATGATCCCGATCCGTCCTTGCTCGAGCTCGTCCTACAGTATGGCAGCCCCAACCCAGACACACTCTTTCAAGGACTGGCCATGCTTTCAGAGGTGCCGACAGACCAAGTCAAAGCGGCCAAAGTCGATTTCATTCTTCGCCGAACACGAGACAAGAACATCCTGAACGCCGTCCTTGTCAAGGAAGTCCAAACACTCCTGAAGATCACGCCAGAAAAGCGACAACTCACTGTTATTTCTTCGCTGCTAGCAGCCGGCGCAGATATCAACTCGAATAAAGCAGCTGCTCTGTCCTGCGCAGTCAAGGCTGCCGATTCTGCCATCGTCGACCTGTTATTCACCGCCAATCCTACCGCTATATCGCTAGCTGCAGCTCTTCCTCAGTCCCTAAATATCCTCGATCCAATGGACAGGCTAACCTTTACCCAGAAGCTAATAGAATCAGGAGCACCGGGAGCCGAGGCCAACCGGGCGTTGGTTTATGCTATCAATGCCCATCCTAACGACCTTCCGCTCATTTCACTCCTTGCTACCCACGCCGACTCCTCTGGGGGCGATGCCCTCATCACCGCCATCAAGAAGGAAAATGTCGAGATTGCACAGCTGGTGCTGGACAAGTCGTCGACCGTTTACTCCCAACAGGTGCTGCAAGATGGGTTTGTGGATGCACTCCTGGTCACAAACAAGATAAAGAGGGTTGCCATTTGCAAGGCTCTGCTTATCAAGGGGGTAAAAGGACAGATCATCTCAGATGCATTGCTATCTGCTGCTTCGGACGGTGATATCGAGCTTGGGAGAGTCCTGACAGACTACGGAGCGAGTGCCGACCACCGCGATGGACAGGCCATTGTGGAGGCCTGTGGTGCCGGGGCCAAAGATGTGATTGAGATGCTTCTGAAAGGACGACAAGGCCAAGTTGGGGAGCAGACTTTGGTAAAGGGGTTCCAAGCTGCGATTCAAGTCGCTGATTTGAAGCGGAGGGAGGATGTGTTCCGCATCTTGCTCGAAAAAGGGGTTAGAGGGGAGGTGTTAGATGCACAGCTTGTCTCGGCGGCCAAGTTCGGGGATGATGGTGAGGACTTGGTTAGACTGTTGCTTGAATATGGGGCGAGCATGGATTACAATGCTGGGGAGGCAATCTGGAACGTGACGAGGGGGGCAAATATGGGGTGTCTGAAACTTATACTTGGAATTGGCAGCGATAAAGAGCAGCAGAAGAGGCCTAATAAGGTAACCTTGTTGCGGTCGCTCAAGGCAAGTAGAAAGTTGAGCAGGGACTCGAGGTTGCAGGTTGTTGATTGGCTGTTTCAGGCTGGCCTGCCACCATGTGAGGAGGTCAACATTGCCCTGAACAGGGTCGTAAAGGAGGATCCGGATCTGCGTTTGGTTGGGCTATTGCTAAAGAATGGGGCGTCGCCGCTGGCTAATGGCTGCGAGACGCTCACAGATGCGGCTCAAATGCTTCTGGTGGACGTGCTGCAACTGCTGTTGGCCGGTAATATTCCACAAAAGGATGTTTCATGGACTTTCAAGCAAGCCTTTACACCGGACACGTCAGCAACTTGGTTCTCGGAAAAAGGATTTCAGGTTGCCAAAATGCTCCTTGCCAAGGGTGCCGAGGGGGAGAGCCTGACACTGGCGTTGATGACGGCCATCGATGCCTACGATACGGAGAAGGATGAACTAGCACGCAAATTTGCCGGTCTTCTTCTTCAACACAAGGTTGATGTGTCTTACGAAGACGGTATCGTGTTGCAGAAGGCAGCTCAGCGGGCAGACGCAGACCTGATCCGGCAGGTTTTACAACAAAACCCAGACTCAAGAGCTCTCTCTCTCGCCTTTGGCTACATCTTTGACCATGTCGATCTATCCGAAGAGGACACACTTCGGCTTATCACTCTCTTCACCGATTACCACGTTGGGGAGGAGAGGCTAGATGTCATGTTCCCGCCCGCTGTCGGCACCGAACCAGTTCTTCTCCGTGCTTTGACCAAGTTTCCACGGTCGGTCAAAATACTGGAAACGTTGCTTGATGCGGGTTATTACCACGATCAAATGACCACCGTGATGGTGATGGACGACATTGATGAAGAACAGGTCAATTTACTGTTCTGGGCCATCTCTCAGCCGCAGAAACGGGTCAGTGCTTTGGTGATTGAACTGCTTGTTGACCGAGGCGCGAAGGTGAATTTCGAGACAAAGATCTCCAAAACAACACCTCTCATGTTGGCTATCCGAGCCAAAAGGCAAGACGTAGTCAAGTGTCTTATTCTGGCCGGTGCTGAAGTCGATGTGATGGACGTAACGGGCAACACGCCGATGACAATGGCGACGGAGATGGGAGGCGAGCTGGGTACAAGCATCATGTCTAACATTCTTGCGGCTGATCCCAATGCAAGCCAGAATGACGGGTCTGTTCACAACGCAGCCAGGGAGCTGAACCTACAGGCCTTGAAGGTGTTGGTCGAGTTTGGCCATGACGTCGACTTTCCCAGCACCCTGCATGGTGGTCGGAGCGCCCTTGGAGAGCTGTGCCTGAACGCTGCAAGCGGAGGCTCTCTGACAGCAAGTCAGGAAAAGCAGATGCAGAAGTGCATGAGCTATTTGATCAGGGAAGCTGGGTCAGATCTCACAATCCAGTGCGAGGGCAAGTCTGTCTTGTTGCTTGCGCTGGAGAGTCTCGATCCTATCGCCACGACTGGTGCCTTGTTAAAGACAGGGTTCTGGAAGTATGTCAACGAACCATACAACCAGTTCGCCGATGGGATATATACATACTCACCATCGCAATATGTTCAGCGAGTCCTACCCAACACCAAGACCAAGCCTCAGCTCTTGGAACTGCTCAAAGCAAACCGATGCAAAGACGTCTTCTACAGCAATGATCCTGCCCAGCCCCAACCTGAGGACGCAATGAACTTACCCCCCGAGCTCCTGAGGGCTGAGCGCGAGCGCCGCGCCCTGGAAACTCGCATTCAAAAGGAGAAACAAGAACACACCGCCGCCCTGTCCCGCCAAAAGGAAATCGCCGACTTCCAAAACCAGCTCTTTAAAACCCGCGCCGAGATCGAGGACTCCCGCACCCGCCGCATGCGCCAAGACGAGCTCGACTTCCACAAGGTCCGCCAGCACCAAGCCGATCAGGCCTTCGCTCAGGAACTCCAGCGACGGAAGGCGGAGCGGGAGGCAAACATTGAGGCCGAGCAACGACTGACGGAGGCCGGTTTGACGAGGGCGCGGTTGATCAAGGAGGCGGAGCTGGAGATGGAGGAGAGGAAGCAGGAGAAGATGATTGATTACGCTAATCAGATGAGCTCGGTTAAGGTTCGGGAGCGGGAGGCGATCGATCGGGTTGATGCTGCGTCCGAAGCGAGGATGACGAAGCGGCTCCAGGAGCATAGGAGGCTGGTGGAGGGACAGAATCAACTGGCTGGGAGACTGCAGAATGGGGTTGATGGGCAGGGGAGGAGGTTGGGGGGGTATATCACTGGGGAACTCGACTGAGGTTGATCGAGGGTTGGGGATAGAGTGGGGCGGTTCGGGGGTAAAAGGTGGAGACAAACAAAACATGAGAAAAGAAAATAATGAGATATGATTGGGATATTGTCAACAGTTGGAGGTCCTGGAAGCGATTTGATACCATCATGTAATGAACTGCAAACTACTGAAATTTGAAGGCGCTGATCTCAAGAGTCTTATGATCCATGGTCGACCTCAGCCACAGTGCCCAAACGAATGCTTTAGTGTGCCGCAGCATATCCATATCGCGATGCAACCGAACCATCAAGACATAATACAACCACATCATCAGGCGTATCACATAGTTAGGACCTAGACCCTAGCTTTGTTTTGAAACACCAACGTCAGCATTGCCAGTCTCTCTGGGCCTAGCCGATCGACTCGAATTGTGACTCGCTATCTCAAGGCCGCTCCTTCCTTTTTGATATCAAGAAGCCTTTGAACAATAGTATCACCACCCAGGTTGACGACTCTTCTTATTATTCTTTTCCTCTTCAAAAAAGTTTGCAATCGGTTCTTGCCTTTGAGAACTATTTATTTCCCCTCCTTCTCCTGCTTCCTTTTTCTTCCTTGCAATTCTTCCTTCTCTCCAACCCTCAACCTCCGCTCCTCACCGAGCCTCTCCATTGCGGTGAAGCCTCATCATTCCATCTTTAACAACGCGCGCATCATCAGAAACGTTCAGAAAAGCAGGGCATGGTACTGCTCGTATAGATATCCATTCTTCATCAGAAAAAGGTTAAATCTAACAAGCGCGGCAGAATTACACTCCATCTGAGAAACCTCGCGAAACGAGCAGACGGAGGACATGCCTTTCCCTTTTAACAAAAGCCATCAGAGTTCATTAACCAAGCTGACACCTATCGCACCAATGGCTATCCATGACGATACTCCCTGAAGAACGATCAAGAAAGAAGAGGGCCTGTCCATCATTAATGGAAACCTTTCTTTCATCGGCACGACAGCTGATGTTCCCATTTGCCTGGACACTGGTGTGCCTGATGACAACGAGGACTCGTTGTTTGTCCATCAGAAATTCATTGACCTGACATCAGAAACCCTTGAAGAATCGGAAGCAAGGAAGAGGAGACTTTTGCAACTACATGCTCTTGAGCTGCAGGACCTCCAGGTATACAATCCCAAACTGTTTCAGCTCAAGGAAGAAATGAACTCCAACATTCTTCCTCCGATTTTCCCATCCCCGGACGAGCAACCATTTGACTGATTATCGATCGGAGACTGATGAGGACTCGGATGGTGAGAGACTCAAGAGACAACAGCGCCCGACCAAGAAGGCCAAAGGAAAGGGGAAGCAGGGTGGCTGTGGATGACTAGCCTATGATTATGACTGATCCCGACGATGTCAGTGGTTAGTTGGGTGTGTTGAGAGTTCGCCGGCGCATGCTTCTTCGTCATGCAGAGAACTCAGTACTCAAGCCGCGGCAGGAGAAGAAACTGAATGGATTTGAGACGGAGATCAAGAATCTGGAAGCAACGCTCGAGGGTCTGATTGCCTCCAGAGATTTAGACGAGTTCCGGGCCAGCAATGAAGAACCAAATGATGGGTGTGGGCGGTTGGCTGGAAGCACAACAAACAACAGTGCCGCCTCTGCTGCTGTTTCTGATGTAACCACTGAAAGGGAGGACACCAGAATCTGTCGTCTCCTAAGACAAGCCAAGACACCCGCGTTGCTGGCTGTCATAGGAATCAAGCGAAAGGCCCGCCAGCTAGTCAATAGGGCCACAAAGATAACACGAACATCCCTCGGAACCATCATCAGAGCCAGACCAAGAAAACGAAATGCAGCCAAGAAGCACCGAAGTTGATTCGCGACATGCTTCAGCAGGAAGATAGCATTGCCGCTGGGCTGGAGATGGCCTCGATGCCGGTTTTTAACAGCTCTGAGGCCACGAAAGTTGGCGAGCAGGTGAAGCAGTTCAAGGTACTTTAGGCTAATGACGAAGAGAGAAAGAGGATTGAAGGCAACATCGTCATGATTAAAAGGGCCCGTTCTGCGCTGGCCGTCAAGTACAAAGCTCAGGTGAGAAGTTCCTGATCAAGGGCATGAAGACCCCTCTGTTTTCTTACCAGTTTGCTGGCTCTGGTTGGATGGTTGGACGGGGAAAATCCGAAGAAGGGCCCTTTGGAGGTATTCTTGCCAATTCCATGGGACTGGGCAAGGCCTTGGAGACCCTGGCTTGCATTGCCGGCCACCCTCCCACTGAGGAGGACTTGGAAAAGGGTCTGTTCCGGACGTCAATTGTAGTTCCGGCCAATGCCGTAAGTCAGTGGATTGACGAGACTTACAAGCATGGTCACAAGATGTCTGTCGCTCATTACAAAGCATCCGCCAAATCGAGCACGGCTCATATCGAGGACAGCAGCAGTTGGTGAGCTCAGTTTGCCTCCCTTCAAATTAAGTTAACATGATTGGTCACTAACAGCGAACATTAGGGTAACCAGTTACCACGAGGTCATGATGCATTATCCTTCAAATGAGGGTATTAGAATTCTCGAAGAGGATGATACCCTGACATCTCAAGACTGCGACACTTTGAGGTGGAAACCGTTTGATGAAGGAAAAGTTTTATCGTGTTATTCTGGATGAGGCGCATGCTATCAAGAATCTCAAGTGGCATAGTATGTATTGTCTGGTCGTCAATGTGGCTCATCCTAGGTTCTAACATTTTACAGCATCGGCTTCTTGCATTGCGTTGACAGCCAAATACCGATGGGCTCTGGGTGGTACACCCGTACACAATCGGGTTCCCGGTATGTTTGTGTCAAACCCCGAATGACACCTGATACTAACGGGCATGACGATTTAGGCACACAGTGGGGTGGGAGCATAGACGCCGAGATCTCTAGTCGGGGCGGGAGCGACAATGAGTAAGCGCTCATCAACAGTTGATATTACTCGACAACGTTAAACTTTTCCGATCAGCACATCTGAGGGCGACAGGAAGGGACACATTTTCGCTTTATTGAAAAGCACTGTTTTGGCCCTTTTCTGGAAAACGGGGAGGAGGACAGGAGAACAATGATCATTTCGCGATGAGTTCATCAATCAGGAGCTATGGAACAGATTTTCGGCCATTTACTTACACATCCATATGTTCATCTTTGTTTTTTTCATATCGCATACATTGATTGCATCTCAACTCACCTCGCAATCAGGGCCGGGAAACATTTTTGACATGACGTTGGTCACTGAACAGGAGGAAAAACATCGGAGACATATCTTAGTATAGTAAATTAATGATATTGAAATTCTTTGGTAAAATGATTTCCATGCTTGGCAGTGGTGATCAATGTTGAGAAACTCTAGGGCAGCCCAGCAAGCACCCGACTCAGGGGTAAGTGGGTCTTTTATTTACATTCTGGCCGCGTTGCACAGGGCGACAGCCACGCCACACAATTACACCGACCTAACTCATGAGGGCGATAGTATCGGCGAGAAGTGACACGACTTTGCATTATATTGGAATATGTTAAGCTGCTAGTATATGACATCTCAATTGCATTTTGGAGCTGATTCACTGTTTCGAAGGGTCCCTTTAACACTTATTTTATAACGCTATGGACAAAAGAACTGACACTCCACCGTCCGAGTCAACGCACAAGAACCATCTAATATATGACTCTCGAATATAGGCCTGCTAGACGCTTGTCAATGCCGATCAAATACCTTTGAAGGCTTGTTTACTGTCTGTTAAGAATTATAACTCTGGCAGGCCAGTTGAATAGGTCCTGCCGAGTAGGTGGAAGCAATAACCTGAGAACTCTAGGGTTCCTTGGACTGCGC
>MU866365.1:0-38828 GCA_033296915.1 Triangularia setosa | reverse complement strand
CAACTTCTACCGGTTCAGTTGGCCACAGTGGCTTGTATGAAAACTTTGTAGTTCCTTGTGACCGCTGTGGGCGTTATGGGCGCTGTGGCTTGAAGTCTTTGAGTGCTGTAAGCCACGAGAAAGAACATACTGTAAAATCCACAAATAAGTGCTGTATTTTAACATCTGGTCATCTCGCTTATTACACACGTTAGTGATGATTGCAAACGACAGTCAAATGACAACTGCACGAGCTGCGTGAACGGCAGGTGTCAAGAACCAAGAGGCCTACCTGTCTGCCGCCCGATCAGAGATTGTGACAGAGGCGGTTGATACACCAAAGCGAACTGGAGAGGCCGATAGCGAGTGCTATTAACGTATGGACAAGTTGCACTGGTCATAAAACAGTCCTTTTTGGGACTGTAAGTAGAAATCGCGAGCAATATTGGAGATCTATCTCACACTCTTTTGAATAGAAGGCTTTTGATAGATGGAAGACCCTTGTAAATAACAATCTTGAATACACTCATTGTTTCTTTCATGACTCTGTACGGTATTTCGCTCCCCAGTTTCTTGACCCATCAGTTCATATGCGCTCTGATGCCTACCACCACCGTGTAGTATACACAATGGTATCCTTGGCCGCAGGCAAGGTCACACTTATCCCTGGCATACTCTGTTTCAATTGGTCCAACAAATATGATCTCAGTCCTGTTCCTCCCAGTCATCAAGGAGCTAAACTGTTTTCCCCCTTAACACTCACCTGTAAATTCCCCACCTGCCCACCATCAAAATTTCACCAAGCAAGCCTCCCCCAAAACCCTCCAGGATGCCTCCTCACCATCCACTTCCGTCCCTCATCCAACAACAAAACCCCCAGCCCAAAACTCATCGGCAAAAACCAATACTCAGTCGGCACCTCCGCCGTCCCCAAAACACTCTGCAAGCTCGGTATATACAGCCAGAAAAACGCCATCAACAACGAAAATAACACCGCCGGAAACAGGTAATAATTCCTCGTATCCTTGTTGAACAGCGGCGGATGCTGAAAGATACTTAACCTCCTCGTCCTAACAGCCAACAAGTTGAACCATTGCCTTATTTTTTATCTTCATATCAGCAAAACCCACGACAAAGTCAAGCGATGATGGGGGGAGAAGGGACTTACACAACAACCAGCGTAACGAAATACACCGAACTTGCTTCATTCAACCTCATCGCAACCTCCTCGCCCGTCATCCCCTCCGGCACCCTCCCAAACCCAAACCACAACTCCCCAAACGCGATTCCTTTTCTCTCCAAAAACCAATACGACATCGCAAACGCCACCACCGTCTCAATCACGCCCACAAACCCATAGCTCTGCACGATCAGCTTCCAGTCCACCAGCCTATCTACCCCAATCTTTCTGGGAGGGCGCTTGAGCACATCCGCTTCGGGAGCTTCATAGGCCAAAGCCGTGGCGGCTAAACAGTCTGTAAAACAGCAAATAATAATCATCAGAAATGAACTCAAAATCTGTGGCAGACCAAAAGCGACATTCGTCATAATAGGCCAGAATTCGGCGAAACTGCCCGCTGGAAGCAAGTAGGCAATTGTCTTCTTGAGGTTGTCAAATAACACACGCCCAAAACGGACGGCTTCGACCACGCTGGAAAAGGATTCAAGCAAGACCATGTCGGCGGCTTCAATGGCGATATCGCTGCCACTGCCGATGGCTATGCCAATATCTGCTGCGCGCAAGGCAGGGGCATCATTAACGCCGTCGCCTGTCATTCCTACAACATGACCGCGGTCTTGCAGTTCGCGAACGATTCGCAGCTTTTGCTCTGGAGTTGTGCGGGCAAAGACTACTTCAGTGTAGGAGGAGACGAGGGTGTCCCACTGAGCGCTATTGAGGGTGATGAGGTCAGGGCCGGCCAGCACGATGGACTTTGAGAGATTCTCGTCGCCTTCGTCGGATGGCGTATGGTTACCTTTGCCTTTCGTCTCAATTGGCCCTTGAGACAAAGCAGAGACGTCCGCCACAGCGTTGTCTGGGTTGGTGATGATGCCGCATTCCCGAGCGATTGCTTGGGCTGTCAAGGCGAAGTCTCCGGTTACCATAAACATGCGGATACCTGCCGTCCGAAGTATCTTGACCACCTCTGGAATCTCTGGACGGGGAGGATCGACAATAGCGACCAGTCCCACAAGTGTGAGCCCAGATTTGGCCTGCTCCAAGGTCTCGGCCTCAAAGGCAGCCGAGGAAGAAGGATACGACTTGAAAGAGCTCCTGGAAACCGCTTTATGGGCGAGAAGCAATACGCGACGGCCCTGTGCAGACCACTCGTTCTTGATGCGGCTAAACTTCTCTCTGATCTCGGGAGTCAGGGTCATGGAGACCCCTGAACTGCCGGTGAAGTTGGTGCAGCGATCCAAGAGTATCTCCGGGGCGCCCTTGATAGTCAACAGCCTACGTTGCAATGTCAGCACGGCAAGAATTTATTTGGTTGCCTTGAAGAGCTCACATATCGCCAGGCTCAAAGATAGCCGCCGTCCCGTTTGGCATAGCCAGACTCAGACCATCAGGGTGGGTGTATCCTAGAACCCGAATCATGAACTTGTTCTTGCTGTTAAAGGCGAGATTAAACTTGGTGGCCCAACAGCGCTTGAGTTCGGACACAGAACCCAAGCTTTCTGCGAACCGGAGAATGGCTTGATCGGTGGCATCACCGTGAATTTGTCTTTCACTAAGTGGCAGTCTCCTGGTTGCGGCGTCGAACTCTCCAGCATTACAGAGCCCAGCAACGCTGCGCAGTTGATCAATGGAATTACTGGCCATGTTGCCGCCGGTGAGGCGCTCCGCGACGGCCACGTCGCGGATGCTGTCCACCGTCATCTCCTGGCCACCAAGTGCACACTCTGTGACGACCATTTTGTTCTGAAAGGCATCAGTATGCATATTCATGTTGGAAGTAATCAATGTGAGTGGCTTACCTCCGTCAAAGTCCCTGTCTTGTCTGAGCAAATAACGGACACAGACCCAAGAGTCTCGACAGTCTTCAATGACTTGCACAACACCTTGTTCTTCCGCATCATGTTGGCACTGATCGTCAAGCTTGCAGTCAATGCGACCGGCAATCCTTCAGGGATGAAAGCGACAGCAACAGAGACACAAGCCACGATTAGGTTAGGAACGCTGATCCAGTCTGGATAAGTGGTCCTCAACCATGCGGCCCTATCAGTAGCCGGGTCAGTATGTAGGCAAGTTCAGAAGACCTAGCAGGGACGTACCAGAGAACAACAACCAAAATGATCATGACCACCATGATGGAACAAATGACATAGACAAAGTTTAGAACCTCGCGCTCAAGGGGTGTCATTCCCTTCTTGGGCTCATTTGTCAGCTTGGCAATACGTCCAAAAACTGTCTTGTTGCCAGTGGCGATGACAACTCCAGTACATGTACCAAAGGAGCAATGAGTACCCTGTAAGCCAATGTTCTTGGTCTCGAGGTAGTTCTTGTCGGTGGCATCAACAGTGGCGGCAAGAGGGACCGATTCTCCTGCATCTCAATGGTCAGCAGCCTAGGTCCCATCCGTTTACTCTGGATTCAGAGACTCACCAGTAAGAATAGACCGATCAAACTTCGCATCACTCGAAACCTGCGCAAACCTGACATCTGCCGGCAGTTTATTCCCCGCCTTCACCAACAACACATCTCCCGGGACAATATCAGCAGCCATAACCGACATCTGGACACCATCTCGAATCACAAAACACTCCTCGGGAATCATATTCTTGATGGAGGCCATGACGCGAGACGACGACCAGTCCTGCCACATGTTGAAGGCGGCCTGGATGAAGAAGACAGCAAGCAAGACGATAGCCAATGCCAAGTTTGCCTGTGCAGGCGGTTGTCCAAGGGGCTTCCAGGCGACGAACACGAGAATTGAACCGACGAGGAGGACAGAGCCGAAACCCTTGAAGAAATAGCCCATGATCTGTTGAAGGTGATGGGTCTCGGGAGCAGAGGGGGTGTTTTTGCCATATTCGGTGATGCGGCGCTTGATTTGGTCTTGGGAAAGACCTTGGTCAATGGAGGTGGTCCACCGACCGATGACGTCCGCGACGGAGAGGGTGTGCCATTCAAGGTCGGCAAGGTCTTGTGATGCGGCAAATGATCAGCTTTTAAACACTCCATTGTGACGATGCTGAAAAGATGTGTACCTGTTGCAGCCGCTTTCTGCACCTTCTTTGCGACCTCGGCCTTGCGGTTGTAGTCATCGATATCGATAGAGCTGAATGAAGTCTGTCAATGTCTTTTGATAGCACTCATTGGTCAAACTCGAGGGCACGTACATGGTCCGGTACTGGATAGGCAGCGCAGCAGAGGGATCAATGGTCCCAGTATTCGAGTGAATACTCCGAATCGACATGGAACCATGAGAGCGGGTGCGCTCAAGACCCGGGCCGCGGACCGGTCGGCTCATGGACCGACCAGTCTCAATGTCGTTATCTTGCCATCGGATGCGAGATTTGTCTTCCGGTTCACCCATAACGAGTCAATCGGAGATATTGGGAGCAAGACTGACTAGTGTAACAAGATCAAGGCAGAAGTTGCAGCTAGGAGGGAATAGGTAGGAGAGATGAGAGTAGTAAACACCCAACTGGACAAAGGGAACACGAAGGTCTTATGAGGACCAGGTTGGGGAGGCAGTGCTCGAGTACGTACAGTACCTCTCCTCTCCTGTGCCATAGCTCCTCAAGTGTCCATTGCCGGTCCTCTGGAGATTATTCCTGGATAGAGGCAAGTCTACTACCAGGATAGGACAGCAATGGCACATGCTCTGCCGCAGCACGCGCGCTGATTCGGCGACCGGTCTGGGTGCATCTCGTCAGAAGAGTGCAACAAGCTAGATGATTGCCTGAACAATCTCACCGACCTCATTAGCTACCTCCACCGCGATGCGATGTGAGCAGTCTGGATGTGGCGCTTTGGCCTAAGTAAATAAGAAGGTAGATAGACATACCGACACAGTCCGAGAAGCCATGAAAACAAACACATAACATGAAGCAAATAAACCCCTCGGCTCCCCCATACTCTTGATGCAAATGCATATGGCCACGGTGACAACGATCACTCTTCGCACTTGGGGAAAGTGTGACAAACCAGCATTTACCTCAGGCTTTCGCGACACTTCTCGTGAAAGAGCAACCCGACCATGGAGTACGTACCCCTAATCCCGTACCTCTCAGTACTGTAGACCACTAACCACCACCCAAAAATCGCTCATAACCCTCCAGCTCAGCGCCCAGACCAGCCCTGATATCAGGAACCTGATCCATTATCAAATTAAGCTTTTCCCAATGGCAAGTGGCAAGCGGAAAACAATCCGAGTTGCCCTCTCGAATGCAAGGAGCTTGGGCCCCAACCATGCGGTAGCTTTTGAACACAGCCCCCTTTTTTCCCACCCACCCACAACCCACGGAATCACTCATCACAAAAAACCGGATTTCCCAGTGTGGCATTGAGAGACGAACTAATGACCCCGCCTTCCTCCAATTTTCACGATTTTCCCTGTGATTAGGTAGTTCGAAACGGCTGCCATCGGCAAGAGAGCACGCATCCAGCATGGACCCCATACCCGATGGAGGAAGGGAAGGGAAGGAAGGAACAAGATCAAGTTCAACACTGCCACCCTCCAGATTTGTCTAGACCAACATTTGGAGGACAAAGCGATATTGTGTTCATGTTTTAGGGTCGTCCTACGACGGATTGCCCTATCCAGTAACCCCCATCAGCAGGGCAGAAGAAAAAAGACAGCTCACAGGCGAGGGAGGCCTCCCGGGGTGTTCAGAAGGGTTTGTATGGGGCACCGACATGAGGAAGAAGTGCATAAAATGCACCAACAAGACCTTTAAGACGTTGAGATGATTCGGTCTTTTTACCCGCCCATTTCCCGCCCTGAAATCCCCTCGTGAATGTTGCAGCTGGAAGCCACCCCAGAAAGGGGGTTGTTTACATAGCGCCTTGGCATCGCTCGACAGATCGCCACAGCAACCAACCATACCTCACCATTAGAGCCCCAAAAAAGAGATATTCCAACAAGTCAATTCTTCAAAAGCTACCCTAGCTGATATCTATGTGTGGTGGGTGGATTGTTCCCATTTGTTCTCGACTGTCCCCAAAAACTGACGGCCGGCAAGACTGGCCCAATAAGAAATACCCTCAACGCCAAAAGGCAAATAAAACGAAAACCTGCAAAAAAGCAAAAAAAATATGTCTGTAGGATATACGACTTGCTCGCCAAAAGCGTTGCATGGAAAATGAAATATCCCACAAGTCCTTCATCCCACGACTCACCACGAACGCAACGCTTCCTTTCCCGCCACGAACAGTTCCGCGAGAATGGTAGCGCCCTCGCTAGCTTGATCCAATAAGATGCAATATAACCCCCCGTCCCAGGAGGCCATTGTCGATAACCCTTTCCTTTATGCTCCTTAGAACGAAATCCTTCGTTCCTCCATCGCCAGGTAAAAAAAAATCCATAAATCACTGCTTATAATGCCCAAATGTTTTGTCCCTGTTCCCAACCAACCCATCCCTCAAAAGCCGTGACATCGTAAATCCCGTATGGTGAGCTTACGGGCGAGAAAGCATGGAAAAGCATCAGGCCGCAGATGAAGTCACGCTCCAACAATAAAAACGGTAGTAACAGGTCAAAAATCACTATGCTGGGTATCAATGTCGCATCGCTGTCCTGCGAACCTTGCCGGAAAGGTGTTGATTAGAGTCAACTCCCAATCTCTGCCGAGTACGGCCTAACTTTGACGAAAAGGCAACGTTTTAAGCCGCCACGATCCTCCTTCGTTTAGACGGTGTCAACGGGATAATGGCTCTAATGCTGCGATTGCGGCGTGGCATCCTTCCTATTGACGAGCTGCGATTGCCGTATGGCGTGCCTGTAGAAGAGTTGCGAATGCCAGGTGACGTCCTCCCTGCAGAAGAGCTGCGATTGCGCGGTGGCGTCCTTTCTTCAGAAGAGGTCTCCTAAGCCAAATCATGAGGATTACCAGGTCTATCGCTATCCGCTCTTGCTGTAGGATTCACCAACGTCGTGCCCAGGACCTGGACAGGAGAGGCACTAGTTGATGAAGGATTCGGTCCAGCGACTTGAGCCTCTTGGGCGGATAATGCTAGAATATCATCTGCTGAAGGTGCACCATGGTGGAAGGGCGCAGGGTTTGCGGTTGCCATGTGACCGTTCTGTAACTGAACTGATTGGGGTACGTAAGGGGGGTGGCCCCCTACATAGTTAAAAGGGTCGCCTCCCGGAACAGGTGGCGGAGGAGGCGGCAGTTGTTGGAGAACTGGGTTGTCAGGCAGCTGTGTCGTGTCACCAGCTTCACCAGCCTCACCCATTTCGGCATCGTCGAGGCCGTCATCATCGTCTCCGGCATCAAGCTCAGTCTCGTCAGCATCAGCATTGTTAGCCTGAACAACCCCTCCGGTTGGAGTGCCTTGGCCAGCACTATTAGCGCCGCCAGCTGGCTCTGCAAGTCCAAGGTCGGCAAAGGTCTGTTCTTGGTTCAGGTATTTACGGAGATTGACAACGCCTTGACCGGAGAACACGCAAAAGACATCGCGTTGGTGTTGGGTGAACCCTGAGTGTGTTGTGTCAGTCGCCGAGATGCATAATTACAGTGGAATGGTCTCTTACCTGACGGAGGCTCGCGGGAATACACCTCCAAGTCATCTCTCAAGAAGGCAGCGACGCCTGTAAGACTGAGGTGGGTGAGGCGCGGACAGCACTTGAGAAGCCGCAAGATGCCCTAAGCAATACTTAGTCAGCAAATTCCAGGCTAGCAAGCAGGAAAGGAGTTGATAAATACCTTGAGAGTTAGGTTTGTGCAATAGCTTAGGTGAACCCGTTCCAAGCTGCTGTGGCTCATGCTGACATACTCATTGGGAATAACATTCCCATGCGCATCCTTTCGTAAGCGTGCTCGCCTGTTGGCATTTGCAAGGGCGATAACGCTTGCGTCTGTAATCTGAGCACATTTGACGAGCCCAATTCTCTTCAGCTTGGGCAAGGTAGCAAGCCTCATAACCGAGTCATCAGTAAGATGGGTACAGCAGCCAAGATCGATATAACGGATACGATTGCACTCGGCAACAAGCTTCTTGACAGCCTCGTCGGTGATCTGATGACAGTGTCCCAGATGGAGGAAATGCAGATTCTTCCCCAGACCAGCTATGGCATACAGAGCTTCGTCTGTGAGCTGGCGGCACTTGGCAAAGACCAGGTTTCGGAGTCGAGGCGCAACTTCGATGATCTTTTGCACAGCCCTATCTGTCAATTTGTCACAGGATGTCAAGTCCAAGATGCGCAGGTTCTCGAAGGTTTTGCTGGGCAGCGAAAGGAAGGCATTGTCGTCGATCATATCGCAGTTGGCCAGTCGCAGTTCACGAAGAGCCTGTCCCTTCTCAATGAGTGCTGTGACGGGCTCGTTGCCAATCAATTTGCATTGGTGGAGATCGATCTCGAGAATGTTGGGACAATGTTCGGCAAACGCAAGGACGGCTTGGTTCGTGAGTTGTTGGCAGTCATTCAATTTGAGCTGCGCAACACCACCTGTTAGCAATTCTAAACACACAATGCAAAGAAAGAAGAATCAATCGAGGCTGCCAACTCACCCTCTTCAAAAACCTGCAGCTCTGGGCGAGAATAGTCATGCTCTCTGGAGAAACTTTGTGGCATCCGCTGATGTTAAGGCCTTGAAGACGCCTGCAATACTGGGCAATAGCATAGATCGAAGCCTCGGTAATTTGGCTGTCGTTGGAAACATCGAGTGCCAGCAAGTGGTCGTTGTTGGTGATCAGTGGGATGAGGCCAGTGTCCGTGATCTTGACGCAGTTTGTGAGGGTGAGGCGTTCGACACGGGTGCACGAGGCAAGAGGCACAACGCTGCCATCACTGATGGTATCGTGCAGGCAGGCAAGATTCAGGCGCTTGATGAATTCCTTGTACGGAAACGCTGGAGCCTCTTTGCTGAGCGTGTTGCAGATCTGGACGTGCTTGTCCCATGTTGTGCACGATGGGCGATGCCACAGAATGTCAACCGCATTGCGCGCCCATCTCCTACATGTCAACATGACGTGGAAGACATCAGACAGACTGTTGAGCTTGGCGAAGATGGCGATCAGGATCTCGTTTGGCAGCCGATTGATGGGCGGGAGGCAGTCCTCGTCGGTGACCTGCATGTCCTGGAGATTTGGTACGCCAAGAGAGGACTGAGAATCATTTGCGCCGAGGAAGAAGTCGGATTCCTCATTGTCGCCGCCGGGCGCCGGTGAGCTGCTGGAAGAGGTGGAGCGGGCATCGTCTTGTGCGTCAACGGCGAGGTCGACGAGGTCAGGCTGGGCGGGCTGTTGTTGTCGGTCGTGTTCGGATGATGCTGGCTCGGCGATGAGGGTGTTCTGTTCGTGACTGGATATGGCGGCGCCTCTGTCGGCGATTATGTCGAGGGATGCACGCTGTCTCATGGTTGCTAAAGTCATTGTCGACTCCCGCGGCGCAAAGGGCGGTTTCGGTGGGAAGTTAAACAGAGTAAAGGACGGTGACTGTCACTGAGGGGAGGCGACCCGACCGTAAATGTGGAGTTGCTTGTTGGTGCGCTGCCAGCCGTCAATTGTCAGCAGGGGGCCCAGGCTGTGATGAGGGGACCCAACCCAAAATAGCCTTGGACTGTGGGTCCAATGACGGTCGGAATCTCAAGAAGTAAGAGACAAGATGATAGTAGTGAGTAGATAGAAAACAGGCGCCCAGGATTGAAAAATGAGGGTTTATCTGGCTTCCCAGGAAGTGGTGAGATAATAGGAGGCAAGTATTCTTACAGGAAGGCGAGTTCGAGGGCAGTGTGGGCGACGAAGGTGACAAAGGAAGGACAAGAAACAATCAGAGGGAAGGGCCTAAACGCAGGTCGCTATTGTGAAATGCCACCCAAGGATTTTTACCTAAGAAGGAGTACTTTGTGACAAACAACTTTACACGTAGGAAATAGAGTCTGACAAAGTGTAGTTGGTGAAAGAGAGTTGAAAGCGCCTCCTCGAACAATAATTTTCCCTTCTTTACCTCCACACCTCCACACCTCCATTCACTTGTTAGGGACTTACCAGGCAGTTCCCATCCCCCAAGTGGTTTAAACAGCTGCCCTGCTACGGACGGGCCGCTCGAGTGAGTGTGAGCAAGGCAACCTACATGGGGCGCAAGTGGGGTTATTGGTCGCCCAGAGGTCACACTTGATGGGCACTGGCGGCAGTTTCTTTGTTATTCAAGATCAAGCCTCGATTTCCATCTGAAAATCCCATGCTACGCGAAAGTCACATTATGGGAACTATAGACTCGGCAGCTAGGGCCTGCCTCGTGTTGACTAGAAAACTGATACATGACAGCAGCAATTCATCTGGTGACATGTGGTAGTGTAGGTCCTTACGTCCCACCTGCAGGCCTGATGCGGTGAACTGCAGCGTGGAGGTACCTGAGACAGCAACCTCCATTCGCTGCCTGTGCTTGGGTACCCAAACGGCTTTTGCTGACTCCAAGCGCAATACCAGCGCATGGAAAATGGCTGGCAGGTCCTGTCAACTAGATCATGGACACGGCCGTAGCAAAACACACAGCGGTGTCTCATCTGAAGAGTCATGGGAGTGAGCGGCCCATTCCCAGGACGGCATACGTTTTGACGAGGGAGCCTCCGTGGAAGGAAAGCTGGGCTGTGAATATCGGCAGAATGACAAGTAAGTGTATACGATGACTCCAGCTGGGCAACCCCCAGGGCCACCATCGGGTTTACAACATCGGGAACTCGGGAGCTAGCCGCTGAGCCAGCCTCTGGGACTGGGAAAGGACGCGATAGCTTTCGGGCAGTCGGGCATCTTGGTGGCATAAGATGTCGATCAGGCTGTCTGAGATGCCACCTTGATATCTCTTGCAAGCAGAGACACTACGCGCGGCCAGCCATCTGGACCATCGCATGGCGTTCCCTCCTAAAAGCTTCCTCATTAGAGTTCTTCAGCTGATCAGACGGAACAGACAGAGCGCTGCGACATCCAGACTTCCAGTATGCACGTCTATTTGTTCATGACGTGCGCATGGGCGCTTAAGCATTCGGCTGCAGTAACCAGTCATAGCAGACAGTCAGCATGTCAAGATCCTGGAGGGGGTTGCGGCTGCCCCTCATCTGGATGATGTGGTTTGCTGAGAGACATAGGACGCCACGTGCAATATGTGTGACCTCATCCTTCAGCTGCAGGGCAACCTCCCATAGGCGTGCAGCCACGAGTTGGGCGCCTTGGACCGCTCCACAAACCTTGCCGGTGTGTCGAGCCTGTTTGATGCGAAAATGAGATATAATGTGATTTAGACGGGAAGGAAAAAGTCAAAGTGAAAGGTCTAAAAATTTGGGGATGGCGTTCGTCGTCTTGAACCAAGACGCCATGGTTCGCCTGGTGACCCACTTTGATGATGAACCCAAGGCGCCATGATGTCAAATTGAGTCCTGGGGACGGATGCCAAGCTCCAAACTCCGAATTGACACCAACATCCGAAACGACCAGCCCGAGAGACGACTGCACGCAGGGGAGATCATCACAACACATACGGCGCAATCCTGCCATGAGGTTCAGTCATTAATCCATACAGTCAAATTTTAAACAGCACAATGCTCCGGCAACCCCTCCTCCGGCGAGTAGCCCGCGCTGCCCAGCCGTCCTCCGCCGCCGCCTCCCTCAGACCTCACATCCAACACCGAACACTCCTCTCCAAGCGCTCCTTCCGCCAAACCGGCACCCGCGCCGTCGAGAACCTCAATCTACGCAACATCGCCCAGTCTTCGGCCGACTACCACCGGAACAAGCAAATCTTCCTCTCCTGTGGCATCGTCGCTGGCATTGTATCCTTCATCTACGTCTCCTACCGCATCGTGCTCGAGATCAAGAACAACCCAATAAAAGCCGACGCTGGCCCCTCCAATCCCCTCTCCGATCCCCACGCCCCCAACAGAAAGATCATCATCCACGACGACCAAGGCCGGGAGATCGTCCCAACAGGCCACAGCGTCGTCCCCAGCTTTCCCAGAATCATTTCGCTGCCTTCTTTCACCGGCCCATTAGAAGCAACCGAGCCCCGCACTACAGGAACTCTCACGACATCCGCCTCCCCCGAGACAGAATACACCCTCGTCGGCTTGGGGACCAGAACAGTCACCTTCATCGGTATCTCCGTCTACGTGGTAGGCTTCTACGTCGCCACCGCCGACATCGCCTCGCTTCAATCCGCTCTCGTCAAGAAGGTCAACCCCATTGCTACCACCCTCGTCCCCGGCGAGCGCGACCAGCTCCGAACTGAACTCCTAGACCCAACAGAAGGCGCGAAGCTATGGGATGAGCTTCTTTCCAATGGCATCCCCGCCCGCACCGCCTTCCGCGTCATCCCCGTTCGCGACACAGACTTCCACCATTTGCGAGACGGTTTTGTGAACGCTATCAAAGCCCGTGGACCAAACCTGTCAGGAAAGGGAGTAGACGACGAAGAGTTTGGGGAGGCCATGAGGCAGTTCAGATCTGTGTTCAACAGGGGCAAGGTGCCAAAAGCCAAGGAGCTGATTTTGAACAGGGATGACAAGGGACATCTCAGTATTGCGTTTGACGGTGGCAAGAAAGCGGGCGGGAGGCAATTGATTGGTGTGGTGCCGGACGAGAGGGTTTCGAGGGCGTTGTGGCTGAATTATCTGGGTGGGAAGCAGGTGGCTAGCGAGCCAGCGAGGCAGAGTATTGTGGAGGGGATCATGGAGTTTGTCGAGAGGCCGGTAGGAACCGTGGCGAGTATGGTTGTACCTTTGGCTAGGTGAGGAAAGAATTGATCTGCCTTTTAATTAGGTAAGACATAGGATGGTGGAGATGATGTTTGGTGAGAAGAAAATCGAGGCGCGAACTGTATTGATAAATAGCCAATGTGTGCAAGATCTGAGACATGACAACTCAACATGACATGCAATTTTCGAAGCATTGTTCAAATGCACAAACAAAAACGAAGCGTTGTCCGCTTGCTATTCTCGCTTGCTTAACGCCCACCATGTGCGGCCGTTGTTATCTTTGACCCCTGGGTATTCCATCTCTTTCCCTCCTAAACTCTGACATTACTGCTTCACCCCCGTGTCTCTATTTTAGAGAGCGCCAGCCTCTTTCAACAACTCCTCAAGCTTCTTGCCATCCTTCCCGTTCTTGGACACGGCCTCCAAATCGCTGTTACCGCCAATGTGCTGCTTGCCGATAAAGATGTTTGGCACGGTCCTCTGCCCGGTGATCTTGGCGAGCGCGGCCTGGATCTCGTCGCCGTCGTTCTCCTGGTTGAGCTCGATGGCCTTGTACTTGGCGTCGTAGGAGTCAAGGAGGCGCTTAGTGTTGTTGCAGTAGGGGCAGTAGGACTTGCTGAAGACCACTTTTACACACATGCAATCATCAGTACTCTCTTCATTCAGTGAGAGGTAATGCACAGAGAGGTGAATAATACGTACTGACAGCATTGTCATCGATCAGCTGCTGGGCCTTTTTCTGGGCGGCGTCCATGGTGGCTGGTGAAGTTGCTGATGAGAAGAAGCGGCGGAAGAAGAAGGACATGGAAGAGAAGGGTGCGGGGAAGAGGCTCTTAAGTGAAGATGGAAGGGAGAGAGGGTGGGTAGGTGTTGGCAGGTTTAAAAAGGGCAAAAAGGGCTGAAATGGGAGATGCAGGCTGTTTGAAATGGGGGGACGGCAAAAAAGTGATTGCGACAACGAGTTGCTGTTCCTAGGCGCGCAAACTACTAGAATCCCCACACATCCTCGGGATATAATCAGATGGCGACACTGACGGGATGATGGAGCAGGTCGGATAGATTTGTCAACCTTCCATTTTCTTGATATTGCTGGGACCTTCTGGGTCTAGTAAGTAATTAATCAAAATACAGGTCCCTATGCCGTCACTGTAGAGACATTACGGGTTTCGGAGGGGAGCATTTGGAATCATTGATGGGTTACGCTGACAGAGAGGCTCTTTGTTTGAACCCAATAATATGGACTAGTCTCGCCTCTGAAGCAGTTTGAAATCTGCGTTTCCGTTTAGGGATGGGACGAGGGGCGCCACTTTCCAATGACGCAAGAGGCCTGTGCATTACTGATAAGATAAGTATTTTTTTTTACAGCTATCGAGATCAACCCAACTCTGGAGATCTCAACCTCAATGGCAAAATAGCACATGAGGAAGACATGTGAAACATAGAGCTGAAATCCACAGTTTTTCCTGAGAATGGATTCGTCCATGGGATTTTCCTGAGCAACCATGTCACAGCGGGGCCGGCGAAGAAATATAGCGAAACATCACAGTCGTCCCCTCCAGGTATTACTTCACACAAAAGCGGAGACTAAACACTGAGGCTCTGCCCTGTCCGACACAAACCGGGCCAGAAGCATCATGCGTCGTTCACAGCCTGCTTTGCCCACTTCACCTGTGACGCTGACATGAGCCAAGCGCATTAGTAAAACCGCAACCCGTGTAGCCGGTCGTGTTCACGAGTTGAGGCTATTCACGACGTTTGTTTCTCTTACGAAGTGGAACGACGCTGGTGGACTTGGCCTGCATGGCCTCACTTTGTTTTTGAGGGATGGTTGTGATTGCCTAATCGATTGCGCCGTTGCGGGAGGCGCAAGCAACCCCACGGGGGGGCAAAAGCGTCCGGTTGAGCCAACGCAAGTAATATCACGAATGATCGCTGCCGCTGGCTATCGTGGTGGGCTTTGAACCAGTCGGCAGACCAGAGCGGCTGAGCGGATCGGGGATGCCGGCGATCTCCAAGAGGCCGTACCTAGTAGTGTCCGTATTGAAACCGAAACGCAGCCCTCGTGATGAGGTGCCCATCCCGTCATTATCCACGATGGAGTCGTCGGGCGCCGATGGAGATCCGTTTTGCCGGTTTTGCTGGTTTTGCTGTGAGGCCATCAATGCTTCCAATGGTCGCCTTGTTTGGGTGTTCGACGGTAGCTTGCAGCGGCTGCCTGCGTCGATTCGGTGAATTCCAGAAACCGCATGTTGTTGGGTGATGAATGAGAACCCCCTCTATGGCCGATGAACGCAATGAATTGTTTCTCAGCCAGAGTCCTGCAAGCCCACAGTGGCGTGGAAAGTGGGGTTACTGTTGTTCTAAGAGGGCGGAGGCGGGGTCAGACCGCCAGGTTCTCCAGAAAATTGGAACAGTGAGCAACAAGCGAACTCCCACCTGGGACCCTTGCAGCCTCGAAATGGCCCATCCCATCAGACCCCAACCAAGGGTTCAAAGCATCGGACGACAAGAGGACAACACAACACACCTCAACCCTTTTCCATCCGTGATCATCGTGAGAAACGTCCAATTCTTCCAAATCTGGAAGTTTGGAAATTACCGTGCAAGGACAACGCAACTTTTGTGCCATCCCTTCCAGAGGCGACCATCTTCAACTGTCCAGCTCGGTCGCACTCATTGGCCCTGCAATCTTTTTGGTCCCGATTGATGCATTCCTCCGAGGACACATCGAAGCCATCGTCAACTCCGCGAGCCCGTCACTTTTAGCGTCGACCCTCTCTGGTATAACTGGCCACAATCCATTCTCTCGTTCTCGTCTCCTCGCCTTCCCTCCCCCTCCCCCAGCAGGTCGACGGCACATTGTCGTAGGACCACCCTCAATCGCCAACGTGGCTACCAGTCAAGGAATACTGGCATCCTCGGGTGCCTTCGCAACCACTCTTGCCAATAATATTACGGCAGTCCTGCAGAAGCTTCCGCCCTCTCTGCAAGTATACCTGGACACCACGGTTGACCACCTGTCTGGTGTAACCGACTTCCTCCAATCAAGCACGGGTCTTTCTCCAACCACCCTCTACACTGCAATCGCTACTGTCGTTCTCCTCGGCGTCATTCCAGCTGTTGCAGCGGGCAGCAAGAAAAACGGCATTATGCGTCGCTACGGCTTCTCAAGTCGCCCAAGCATCTCGCCCTTCGGCTCTACCATGGGCCATGGCGGTGTGCCAAACGTTACCGACGAGGACTTCAGCTACATCACCTCGGAAGACCTACAGGGCCACGGCGTAGACGTCCCTGCCCGTTCCTCCTATGCCCCCCAACCACAGTATTACGACGTCTACTCCTCCTCCGCACCGTCCCAGGCTTACTTGCGTCCCAGGCCTGAAGATGATGTTATGCTGGTCAAGTACCAGGGCATCACCTACCCCGAGCACTTTCCCGCCTATTGCATCGGCGATGGAAAACTGTTGGTCAGTGATGTGCGGGAGCGTGTGCGCATGATCATGGATCTCACGGACCGCCAGGCAAAGCGTGTCAAGCTATACTACAAGGGACGCCGGCTGAGAGATGCTGACGTACCTGTAAGAGAATATGGTGTTAAGAACAACAGTGAAGTCCAGATGGTGCTCGATGACTCAGGTCAGGCAAGCAGCGAGGATAGTAACGAGGAGTTGGTGGTTGTCGGCCGTGACAGATACGAGGGCCGGGTTATTCGGAATGGGCGTGAGAGAACTCACCGATATGGCCCGCCAGGAGGCTCGCCGAGAACAAGCCGCAGAGACGGCTTCGGAGAAAGGAGCCCCCGGGAGACCACATCATCTTTCGGCAGCCTCGATGTTCCGGCCGATGATGGTAGAGGTCATAGACGGGCCAAGTCTAGAGTACGGACTCAGTCTCCCTCAGGATCGGCCTTCTCAACTGCGAGCGCTCCCAACTTTCCTACTATTTCACCCCCTCCTATCGGCAAACCCGGCGGCCCTATTCAGCGACTGAACAATCTTGCTCTTCACTTTGAGACAGTCCTTCTCCCTCTGTGCGTCGACTTTATGGCACGACCACCCCCGGACGCTGGTGAAAGGGAAAAGGAGCACAGAAAGATCTCAGAAACGATCATGCAGCAGGTGATCCTCAAGCTCGATGAAGTCGATACTTCTACAGAAGACGGAGCCAGAGCTAGGAGAAAGGAGTTGGTCAAGTATGTTCAGGACATCTTGAAGCTCATTGATGATGTCAAGGGGAAGGGAGTGAAGGGATAACATTCAACTTCACTTCTCGTCGGCCTATTCCAAGTGCTTTGGCGTAATACAGGGCTTCTTCTCCACACGTCTGATAGCCTGGTTGATGGCTTTTTTCTTTTCATATCGGTTTTAATGGGCTAGCATTGTGCTTTCATATTCAATTTGCATCGGACATGTGGTAGTGGAAAGCATTGATAGGTGGGGCCTGGTATGTAGGAGGAATCGGGCCCATGACCTACGAGTTTTTGGAAGGATCTTGAGACTGCCTTGGTCGTGTGAGTTTGAGAAAACAGCTACTCCCATCTCCTTTGCAACCCAAGGGTTATGAGACTGTTATCTTTGGCATGATCCCTTGAGGACATGGGCGACGTCACGGAAGTACGAAAGTGCTTCAAAACAATCTTGAAAAATAAAGTTAATAAAAAACATGATCTCTTCTCGTCCTTACACGTACAAAGTGCCGTTCATCATGGTGTGTCACACATTAAGTAGATCTGTGTACCCCTTGATATGATAGCGAATGCCGTTATCAGTTATCCTCTCTTATCGCGAAAGCTGTCAATCTCGTCACTTCACTTTCAGCAGTTTTGCCTGGCGAGCCGCTGCTGGGCAGCTGGTGGGGCCCGCAATGCCGCAGGAACCTTGATAGGCGAGCCCCCCACCCGAGCTCTGCCCGGTAGGTCTAACCCTACCTTTGGCCTCAGGCCACAACTCCCACTCGCTTGCGGCATCCCCACCTATCCCACTTTCGGCCTAGCGCATTTGGCTGGCCTTCACTGGCACACGGCCAATTTTCAGCACACACAAAAAAGTCGTAGACCGACCATCAACCATCGCGCAGGGTAAGGAACAGCCAGACCACGCAGCTTTTCGATCGGCTGGAGTTTGACTGATCAATCTTTTTTCCTTTAGTTTCCTTCCTTTCCCCAGTCACTTGCGGAAAGATGTCGTCCTTCGAGTCTGTGGTATGTGTGCCTCTCTTCTCCATCTCCGCAGTTAAATGCAGTCCAACGTCGAGCACGAAACCGCCAATCTCAATTACCCAGCACCACGACGCACAATCTCGAAAATCTGACACGAGCGAAATCGACATCATCATTAGGAGGCAATTGGGAGGAGATAACCGAGAGGAGCGATGGTGGCTAATTCTGGTTTTAACAGGTCGTGATCGATGGCAAGGGCCATCTGCTTGGCCGTCTTGCCAGCATCGTCGCCAAGCAGCTCCTCAACGGCCAGCAGATCGTTGTTGTCCGTTGCGAGGCTCTCAACATCTCTGGCGAGTTCTTCCGCGCCAAGCGTACGTCACACCTTTCTCCTCATCGATATGGCATGGGATTTGCGACTGGGCGGAGCAGTTGGATAAGCTGGAATGCGCGATTGGATGGAGGGGCACCGAGAGACAACTGCTGCTGAACCGGAGGATGGAGGACAAGACCCAAGATGAACAAGTTGACTGACATCTGGATATAGTCAAGTACCATGCCTACCTTCGCAAGATGACCCGGTACAACCCTACCCGCGGTGGTGAGTTGAACTCCTTTCGAACGATCGATGTCCGACCGAGTCTAACAATATCTAGGTCCCTTCCACTTCCGCGCCCCCTCCCGCATCTTCTACAAGGCCGTCCGTGGCATGATCCCCCACAAGACCGCCCGCGGCGCCGCCGCCCTTGAGCGCCTCAAGGTCTTCGAGGGTGTTCCCCCTCCCTATGACAAGAAGAAGAAGATGGTCGTTCCCCAGGCCCTCCGTGTTCTCAGACTCCAGCCCGGCCGCAAGTACTGCACCGTTGGCCGTCTCAGCCACGAGGTTGGCTGGAAGTACCAGGATGTTGTTGCCAGGTGGGTGAAATTGCGGCGAAAAGCCAGAGTGACTGAACAAGGCGTGCTAAGACTGACTGATTTTCTCCAGACTCGAGGAGAGACGCAAGGCGAAGGGCGCTGCCTACTACGAGCGCAAGAAGCTCGCCGCCAGACAGCTTTCTGAGGCGAAGAAGACCGCCAAGGTCGACTCCAAGACGAACGAGGCCCTTGCTGCCTTCGGTTACTAGAGATAGTAGCTAAATGCATACCTTTGTCCTTTATGCGATTTCATCTTAGATTGGCGCGGTGGTTCAGGGCATCATCGACTTCATATGCGTGGCTGGGTGGATAGGCAATGGGCTATCTAACAACACTGCGTCCCCAGGCTTGGGAGCTCATAAAATAACTGAGATCAACCAATGGACAATGCGGTTGCATGGATGAAAAAGAAAGCACAAAAATACCCGGCTTTGGCAGTCTAGGCTTCGTCAGTGGTGCTATAGGGTGTGTTGCCAACGTGCCACGCCTCATCGTTTTGACGGCCGAATCGCCAAGGCCATCCCTTCCATTTTACGCTGAATGAAACGACAATAATCTGCACCGGTGTGGCTCTTTTCTGGAATTGTGACATATGGGACTATGGCCAGCTGGTCACATCAAGTGAGCTGGTCTAAGGGCTGTCTGGGACGGGATGAAGGGCAAACTGGTGGAGAAGGGAGTCGTCGATGGTTACAGAGCAGGTCCTTGATGGACTCAATAGACTCTGGCACCTCACGTGGCAGAGACAAGTTCTTTTTCTATCTACGTGCCATAATTTCACCACACCTTTCGTCTACCTTGTTGGTCTCCGTTCCTGTAACTCTTGTGTGCTCATGTCGTATTCCAGTTCCAATCCTCGATATTGCCCAGACTCTAAGCCTCATTATGCAGGTGGGGATTATGACGTAACTATTTCTATTCACCTCACATGCCCTCGTGTTAACTGATCTCCCTCCGTCACCTATCATCGCTCATCAACGGGGTTATGGCGGGAGATATATATCTATTTTGTCACATAGCACCATTGTGACTCATCCCTTTACACATGGTCATTGATTAGTTTATGACTAGTTTAATTGACATTGCGAAACCTTTTGGAAGTAGGCTGTCGAAATCATGATGTGAGCTCATGTCCCTCCTTCAAGAACACTACAGGCATCACACAACCGTTATAGATCATTACCTATTTTAGTTTGTGATATTTCTCTAGACAAGCACGACTAGTTCTAATCTTGCTCAGTATTTTTGTTATGATTTGAGTATGATACAAAATAAAGTTCACAATGCCTAACAAGATCCAAATTATTTGGTGTTGGTTGGGGGGACTCTTGGTCTGTTTCTCTGCGTAAGCACAGCTGTGGGATGTCAATTTTCTGTCTCATGTTTTCGAGATATATGGAAGTTAGTTTAGATGATAGCGAGTCACTTGGGCATGCCTATGGTTGTTGACTCATGAGCAGGTAAATAGGATAGCTGCCTTCGAGATTACTGTTTGCATGCTGTTAGGGTTTGGGCTATTTTGGCAGGAATGAAAACTCCTTCCTTTGAACCAACGAGAAGGTTTGAGATATACCATCTAAGCGTTATATGTGTTCTCAAGTGCTACATACACTACATTTTCACAGTAAGTACAGGCGCACACGTATATTTTCACGTTGAATTTGTACTTGGTTTCAAATTTTAATACTTTGTTGAATTAAGGTGGTACAGAGGTTAAACCGAAGCCTCATGCCAGATTCCTAGGTATATGACTTGACTGGAGACTCAACTGGAGAGCCCACAAAACCAAAGTATTGGAAAAACTGAAGACCCAGGACTTCGCCTTATTCAAGATTGCTACTAAAACCTGGGGCCCAGGCCTGATCAGAGCCAGGGAGGTTTACATCAAGTGGATTCGAAGCGCCATCGCATACGGAGCTAGCAATTACCACCAGCCTACCACAACTGAAGGCCAGCCACAGGGCCCGGCGAGGAGATTGGAAAAAGCCCAGCCAAAGAACCTCAGGGTAATAGCAGGAGCATATAAAGCCACACCGATTAGAAACCTCGAAACCGAGACCTGGGTGCCACCACTGGACCTATACTTCAACAAAAGACTGGCAGACTTCGAAATCGGCTACAAAACCCGTGTTTATACACTGGGCGAGGCGCAGATGCACCAAAACGACCACCAGGATCGCTGATACAGGAGTCTTGCAATAGGACATACAAACGGTTTCAGAGACGCAGGCCAGGCCGGAAACCTCTACACCCACAAGAACCTACAGCTATCGAAAGAGCTGCTGTAACTATCGGCCAGTGGGTCAGCCAAAACAAAATCCAAGAAGAGGAGCCGGGCAGGCCGTTGTCTTTGAGGAAGCCCTTGGCAAGAAGAACAAGGAAAGCAAGGGGAGTAACGGAAGCAAAAGAAATAGAGGAAGTGAGGGAAGCACTATATCGAGCGTGGGAAAACCGATGGAAAAAGCAAACCGAGGGCCGGACATCAAAGGATGGCAAACGAAGGACCGCCGGACCTACTATTCACCGATCAGGTGCTAAAGAAACACAGCAACCTTACAAAAGCCCAAAGCTCCCTATTAGTGCAGGCTTGTACCGGAGCAATAGACCTACAGGACTTCCTATTTGAACAAAAAGCCACAGGGGTACCCACACCCTATTGCAGCTGCGTGAAGGGACGGGAGACGGCCAAACACCTGATTATATGGTGCCCAACACCACCGGGACCTAGAACTTGGCCAAGAAATATCACCCGTACCCACCGGGATCTTAGCCTTACACTCCAGGGTAGATCTCGGAACCAACGGCTACTGAGAAAGGTCTTAGGCTGGCTTATGGATTCAGGCCGTTATTGGAGTATGGTCTAGCGAGAAAGCTAGAATTGGAAAAGCCTGAAGCGGGAGTAGACGAGGAGGAAGAGGAAGAGGAGGAACAGGATGAATAGGAAGAAGGGGCGGCTGAACCAAATTCGAAGACGATCAGTCTTCAAGGCCTTCCACAAGGCCTTTCTCTTATTTGCCACTCTCTGGAAGCTTTCCAAGCTTTATCCTTCCTTATACTTTTCCGATACAGGTTTTTCACCCGGCCTACACGGCACGGGTTTCCTATGTAAATAGCAACCAAAGGTCCGGCGCACTCTTCAAAAAGGGGTAGAGTGGTGTAGGAATAATAATAATAGTAATACTTTGTTGAGTTTTGTTTGTTAAGTGATGAAATATTTACATATTATCAGATCTGAACAAATCATTCAGAATCTCCAAGATATTCTCTGGAGACTTTAGCCATGCTCAATTGCGAGGTTCGATCAGTGCCATTATTATGCTGGTGGGCGTGGTCTTTTTTGACTAGGCGAGTGATTTCTTCGTATGAAGATGGGATATCTGGGAATTATATGAAATACTGGATTGAGAGTTAAAAATGACTGCTAGCTTTCTTTCCATTGTCGATTTTCTCCCCTTTTGTCAAGAATCACAACCCTTTCTTAACACCTGACTGCCAAGTCCCCTAATTACACCTTCTCAACCCCAGTGCTCACACTCCTCAAACTCACCCTCTCATCCGCTGGCATCACCACCACAGCATCATCACCAGACCTCCGTCTTCTCACAAATAAAAATGCCAAAAGCCCCACAATCCCAACCGCTCCCAGCGTCACTGCCGCGCCTACAACACCAGCCACGGCATTCGACATGCCCCCGCTGGGAGACGCAGAAGCGAAAACACTGTTTTGATTGGTGTACACTGCGCAAAAGCTAGCGCTGCTCCTGCAGGCGGCGCACCACTCCTCGGTGGTGCCAATAGAGCGCTGCTTCATCTCTCTGACAAATTCGGGCCAAGGAAGGGAGTCGGCGCCGGTGCCGAACAGCGGGAAGGGGTCCAAGGTTCCTTCTGTGCCATTCCGGAAGAGGAAGCGGACACGGAGGTCACTTTCGGGCTCAGCTGGGAAGGAACCAGCCGTGTCAGGAATGAACAACTCGAAGGCCATGGTTGATGCGTAATCAGGCAGTCCGTAAAAGTTCTTGCTCAAATCGGTGAGTTTAGCAAGACCAAAAAAGGCGAGGAAAGCGTCATAGCTGCCTGCCAGTAGGGACAACTTGAGTTGTCCCTCAGAGGCGACGGTTTTGTTCAGCTGGTTGAGAATCGCAGCGGATAAAGTTTGGGCGTGGATCGACCGGGCTGGCTGGGAGAGGTTGAAATTGTAGCCGAACTCGGCGCTGTCGGCCAGGGTGCGGAGCTGGAAGAGTTGCTCGTCCGTTATGTCCTGAGCAGAAGAAGCATTGTGGAGCCGGGCTACGTTGATGAGGTCATAGATGTCGTACGCTTTGGCATAGCTTAGGTCATCGGGGGAGTTGATGTCGTAGACTGATTGGAGGACGGGGTAGAGGGTTTGGTAGAAGTCACGGGTGGAAGATAGTCTGGTGGTGAATTCTGAGCTGGATTCGAAGGACTGGCTTGCTGAGGTGACGGCTGGGCAGCCATCATCACCCTTGATCCAGATTGCGTCTGGGGAGTTGGAGGAGACGCCCTGGAGGGTTACGTATTGGTAGCCGTTGAGGGGGGAGGTTGATTTGCTGCCGTTGTTGAGAGTTTGGCTGGCGGTTTCTGAGTTGAGGTCAACGAGGGGAGGGTACAAGCCTTGGAGGAAGGCGGTGGCGGTGTTGAGGAGGATGCCCTGGTTGGGGGCGCTGGCGTAGACTTCTGATGGGATGTAGTTGAATTCAGAGATGTTGAGAATGCGCTGGGGTGAGCCAGCTTCAATGTACCGTGAGCGGTAGTCGCTGCCAACTTGAAAATTCTGTGTGGTGCCGAGCCTGGTCAATTCTTGCGCTCCATAGTGCTTGGTGGTTCCTGGACAAGCGTTAGCTTATTACCTTGAAGTAAAATGATATCAATAGCAAACTGTACACACTATCTCCATGTCGGGTGAAGACGACAACTCCGTGAACCGTCTCAGCCATGGCTCTTCCGGCCAGGAGACTCAGCAAAGTACCAGCGGCAGTAATAAGCATCTTGGCCTGCGGACTAGCTTCGTGATGGTAAAGGTGTAGTTGGTAAAGCAGAAGACCTCCGGCGTAGAAGCAATAACGTCGATATAACACCTCTCGGTCCGGTTATAATGTCGACGGGATGTGGGGGATTCTCGGAGATGCGATAGGAGATCCATTTTCCCCATTCCACTTGCATTAGGTCCCGCCTTATCTGCCATTCGAACCTATCAGCGCCGCACCGAGGTTGTCAAACCTTGGAGTTGGACCATGAAAATTAGTCACTTTCGAGTCATGGAGTTGCAGCGACCTGCCCGTTTAGTTTGCATCTAGTCCCACTAGCTTGGCGGAAGTTGACGTTCTTCGATGGAAGCTTGTTGTATACACTTCATACAATCCAAGTGCCATGATGCAAGAAGAGCACAGTGTTTGATTTTGAGTTGCAGGTAGTTGTTAGGTGTCTTGTGTATTTGCTTTTAATTCGAACCACTACCCACCAACAATAATACATTATTTGAATTGAACTGTAGAGTTTTTCTCTTCTATAACAATATAACAAAAATGTCTTCCGTTTCAATATCAATATGTGTGGCAGACAGTAAACTAGTGACCCTCGATATTCCTTATTATTGTCATGTGATATGAGCTTCGGTCTTAATAGTGTTTTTGCTAAGAATATTGCAGCAAACCAAAACAGGGAGCTTGGCTCAGTTGGAAGAGCGCAGGTCTCATACCAAATAGTATGATCTGGCTGTTTAACACCAGAGTTATCCTGAGGTCGTGAGTTCGAGCCTCACAGTTCCCAATTTCTTTTGCCATTTTGCCCAGCCATATTATTCTTCATCACCCACTCATTTCCACATTTTGTTATTTCAACAATCGCGTTGCCTCGAGGGTTGCAAGTTCCATTTTGTTGTTGCTGCTAGTTGTTGGGGTTTGTCTCAGAATTGTGCACAATGGGTCCTCATGAAGATGACATCAATGCTCTACTTGCAGCAGTTATGAGAGAGACTTCGACGTTGACGACGGAAGCCGATATTGCGATTGACGTTTATTCCCAAGAACCGGGAAATAAAATGCATTCAGAATGGTTAACACGCCCCGTTGTCGACCCTGTTGCTACTTTTTGGTTACAGAGAACCGGCACACAAAATGATGGCTTCCATGGCAGCCTCGCTGTATCTTACAGTATAAATCAACATCACCCAGTTGTCACTACATTTATGTATGGAAAACAACGGTTGAGGCCATTGTGACTAGTAAGTTTAATCAATTTGTCATCCTCATTGTGCTCTGCATATAAAGCCGCTTCCCTAATCGTGATTACGTCTCATCGTACAAATACGTCAACTACAAGTACAAGCCCTCCGGCTCACCCTCCTGCTTCGTCCGCAACACTCTCTCGCGAGCAGCGCGGAAGTCGGCCATCTGAACCCGCATTCTACGCTCCCGGAGAGCCATCAGACCAGCTTCGGAGCAGATGGCCTTGATGTCGGCACCAGACAGATCATCCTTCTGCGCGATAAACTCCTCAAGATCGACGTCCTCATTAAGTGACATCTTGCTAGTATGGAGAGTAAAGATCTTGCGCTTGGTGTTCTGGTCGGGGTTCTCGAATAGAATCTTTCGGTCGATACGGCCGGGTCGGATCAGGGCGGGATCGAGAGACTCAATCTTGTTGGTGGCCATGATCACCTTGACGTCACCACGGTCATCGAAACCATCAAGCTGATTGAGAAGTTCCAGCATAGTTCTTTGGACTTCGCGCTCACCACCTGATGTTGAATCGTAACGCTTCGTGCCGATGGCATCGATTTCGTCGATAAAGACAATTGAGGGGGCATTCTCGGCAGCGACCTGGTGTCATATTAGCAGGGGACGGGCAATCTAGAGCAGAAGAGTGCTTACCTGGAACAGCTGGCGAACCAACCGAGGGCCGTCACCGAGATACTTCTGAATCAACTCGCTACCAACAATACGCAGGAAAGTGGCCGAAGTCTGGTTCGCCACAGCCTTCGCCAGCAGCGTTTTTCCGGTACCGGGGGCACCGTAGAGAATGACACCCTTGGGAGGCTTGATACCCATCTCCTCGTATAGCTCCGGATGGAGCAGTGGCAGCTCTACAGATTCCCGCACTTCCTGGATTTGTTGCTCCAGACCACCAATATCCGCATACGACTCCGTGGGCGCTTTGTCAAGCTTCATGACGCTGACTATGGGATCTGCGTCATCTGTGAGGACACCGACGATGCTCACAGTCTTGTGGTGAAGCAAGACGCTGGCACCGGGCTCCAGCAGATCCTTGTCAACGAAACTCATGATGCTAACGTAATATTCAGGACCCGTCGTGCTGCTGACAATGGCGTGGTCGTCGTCAATCATCTCTTCAAGGGTTCCGACTCCCATTGGGCTCCCACGCATGTCGTCCACACGGCCGCGCTCATCGGCATTGCGATCAGCAGCCTCAGCCTCTGAAGCAGGGGCAGCGTTGTCCTTGGCGGCCTTTGCCTTGCGCAAGCGCTCCTGGTTCTCAACATATTCCTCCTCGAGCAGCAGGTGGTCGTGAACACGCTGCATGCGCAGCAGCCTGAGCTTGCATCGACTGGTTGGGTAGACGGGGGGCAACTTGGCGGCGGCGCTGGCACCACCAGCTCTCTTCTTCTTGCGACCGATGCGGGTGGTAGGTCTCGGAGGAGGTTCGTGCTTGTGCTTTTCTTTCTATCATGGCGGAGTTGTCAGCAATGTACGAGTCGACGGCAATGAGTCAAAGTACGTAACCAACCTTCTTGTCCTTGTCATCTTTACTGCCATCATGGCCACCACCCATACCCGACTGGTTTTGACCCTACAGGAAGTTAGCAAATAGTCAAGCGACTCCAGCTTCAGTAATCGATAAACTGACCATTGTGACGGTGGGAACCCAGGTCGGAGCTCTGAATGTGTAGTGATTGGAATGTGTTCGGAATCAGCTGTTCACCGGTATCGGCGGTTTCGAAGTTTCACGACGACGATGGTGATGAAAATGTACCGGGCTGCAAGTGGTGTCGCTGATTTCCCGTTGGTGATTTGTGATGCTGGAGTTGAAGCAGCTGTGTTGGGAATCGCTTTGTAACAAAGCTAGGTCACCAGGCGGCAGAGCGACACGACATCTGGGCCTGGCTTGCACGGTCCAACTACGCAGACTGAAATATTGACCAATAGCAGCCTTGTGAGTGCACAGATCCACTTATATCTAAGCCGACTTGCAGGCGGGGGCATGGGGTTGATGATGGCAGACAACAACGCAGTGGAATCACTGGCACTCACCTCATTGAACTCAGCCCCTCAAGCTTTGACTTGACGGCAGCACATCGCCAGCCAGAAGCTTCCGTCCAGTTTTCGAACAGCCTTGAGAGGTTCCGGTACTTGCTGCTGAACTGAAGAAGCCTTACTGATACCCATACCTTGCACACATATCTGGGAATCTTCCCATCCCCAAGAAAACCCACGTTTCTGCCACCGACTTGTTTACGTAGTGAGCTGCATGCAATATATGCAGGCCGGTGTACCGCTCCTCGCTCTCCCTCCGCCTCGTCTCGAAGTCTGTGTCCTTCACTTTGCAAAGTCTCCTGTCACTGTGCTCCCGCCACACTCTCAGATTGACTTAAACGTTGGCTGGCCCACGATCAGAGCCACGGAGCCGCATGCTACCATCAGTTTCTAGGGCCCTTGCGCTGCTTGCTACCCCTCCAAAGTTGGGTTTCTGACTTTGTTGGCCCCTCTCAACCTTTTCTCCAGACGACAACACATGCCAACTCTTCCGGTTCTCCGCCAAAACTTTCGATCTTTTGTAACCAAAATCCAGTTCCACCTCTGCCGACTTGCGCCATAAAATATCCCACCTTGTCTCAACGCACGATATTCTTTGCTTCGTCCCTCCTCCCACGAGTAGAGCAAGCCTTCTACTACCTACACCAAACACACGCACCCCCCGCCAACCATGTCGTCGACTAGAGAGCGTCGAATCGCGAAGGAGCTCGGCGACCTCCAAAACGACCCCAACTCTGGTGTCAACGCCCACCTGGTCGACAACAACCTGTTGCACCTGAAAGGTGTCTTCCCCGGCCCACCCGACACCCCCTACGCCGGCGGCACATTTCAGGTGGACATCGTGATACCCGACAACTACCCGTTTAAGTCGCCCATTATGAAGTTCGACACCAAAATCTGGCACCCAAACGTCAGCAGTGTGACGGTACGTTCAGATCAAGAATCCATTGGAGGGGTGGTGGTTTGGATGTGTCGGCAAAATGGGACAATAAACGCCGAAAATCACCCAAGACGATCGATCACGGGCGACAAACATCACCTCTTCATGAACTGCTTGCTAACTCTCACAACCTCTCCAAAAAGGGCGCCATCTGCCTCGACACCCTCGGCTCAGGCTGGTCCCCCGTCGGCACTATCAAAATGGCCCTCATCTCCCTCCGCATGCTCCTCGAATCCCCCAACCCAAAAGACCCCCAGGACGCCGAGGTAGCCAAGATGATGCTCGACCACCCCGAGCAGTTCGCCCAAAAGGCCCACGAGTGGGCAGTCAAGTACGCCGGCGCGCCGAGGAGGGATACACCGGTGCATAACTACCAGAAGGTTGCTCCTCCGCCGCCGAGGGCTGATGATCCTGCGAGGTATTACTTTACTGTTCCCCATCTGACATTATAAAAATATCAGCAAGGAATGAGGAAGGCTGACACAGGCATGACTTTCGGTTTGTCGGGTGTACAGGTACCAAGGTTACAACAAAGATCTGATCGACCGCTTCGTTCATATGGGCTTCGACCTCGATGCCGTAGTCGAAGCGTTCAACTTTGTGGGTATCGACCGCAATGGCGGCGAGGACTACGTTTTGGAGGAGGCTTACATGGGCGACATTACAGCACGGTTGCTCGGCGAGCAGTAGCTTTGAGGCGGTCACCGTATTACCATAAAAGACAAAACCACAGCCGCAATACCAAGATCCGGATCGTTACAACGGCCAGAGCGCATTGTGCCAGGGGGGGCATAGTGGTGGTGAATAGTAGGGCCTGGTGTTATTTTTGTTTGCATTGGAACGGAGTTCATGGTTATGAGGAGAGGTTAATCGGGTGTGGTGCTTTTTGACTTTTTCTGCTTTTATTGGAGTCCTGGTCTGTTATCGGTAAATTGTAAGATGCCCAGCTCTGGATCTGGGTGTGGGTGCTGTATCTATGATCGTTTTCCACAAACAGAGCGTTTCTTCGGTGGCTCTAGTCGTCAGCATGGGCGTTTGGTGGTAATATTAACGTGTATTAATCCGTTCATCACACATCTTCTAGTTCAACAGTGCTCTGGCAGATATTTTCGGCCTTCCATGATCAGTCAAAACAATGGCCTTGATTATTTTAAACAGTTTTACCAAAAACAACAAACCTTGCCATGCACACGACAGAATTAGGTATGAACCCCCAAGCCCACCGTTAACCCGCCAGTCTATAGGATTCGAGGACATGATAAAATGCATCAAGGGCAAGTGGCTGTATCACACGCAGTATTTCTCGTCCGAAAAATGTCCCCGCGCCCAAATTTAACCCTCTCTAGTAAACCCCCACCCCGATGTGCCGAACCGCATCCGCTTGCTGTTAAACAAAAGTAAAAAAACATATACAGGACTAGCAAACTAGCATAGCATTTTACCTATGACTTCTTTCCTTAGAGGAGGTCACGTCTGACGAACTCGTCACGGAGAGCCTTGCCCAAGCTAGCGGGCGAGCGCTCGACAACGACACCGGCAGCCTCGAGGGCCTTGATCTTGGAGTTGGCATCACCCTTACCACCAGCGACGATGGCACCGGCGTGGCCCATGCGGCGGCCGGGGGGAGCAGAGATACCGGCAATGAAGGAAACGACGGGCTTCCCACCATTGACGGTGTTGTACTGCTTGAGGAAGTCGGCAGCCTCCTCCTCGGCGGAACCACCAATCTCACCGATCATGATGATACCATCGGTCTCGCCGTCCTCGAGGAAGACCTTGAGGCAGTCGATGAAGTTGGTGCCGCTGAAGGGGTCACCGCCGATACCGACGACGAGGGACTGACCAAGACCAGCCTGGGTGGTCTGGTTGACGGCCTCATAGGTGAGGGTACCAGATCTGCTGACGATACCGATGCGGCCGCGCTTGTGAATGAAACCGGGCATGATGCCGATCTTGCACTGCCCGGGAGCAATGATACCAGGGCAGTTAGGGCCCACCAGGCGGGTCTTGTTCTGCGACTTGAGGATCGAGGTGATGCGAACCATGTCTGTTTGGAAATCCCCATGTCAGAAAAAGTTGTTCTTCTATAGTTCTTGCTTTTGCTCTAGGGACCAACTAACCATGCTGGGGGATCCCTTCCGTGATGCACACAACGAGGGGAATCTCGGCGGCAACGGCCTCCTCGATACCGGCGGCGGCGAGTGGGGGTCTGTGGTTGCCGGCAACTTTTGTTAGCGCCATAATAATAGAGTTGCTGGGGAGTATGGCATTCGGGAATTACTTACGGCACGAAGATGGCCGTCGCGGTCGCGCTCGTCTCCTTCACAGCATCGCGGACATTGGCAAAGACGGGAAGACCGAGATGCTCCTGCCCAGCCTTCTTGGGGTTTGTGCCACCGACAACCTTGGTTCCTACAACAGGACGAGATATGCGTCAGAATCGGGTGTTTTCGCTGCTTCGGCTCCACCTGTCAGGCATTGCTGCCTATGGGGAAGACGGGTTTACCATAGTCAATCGCCTGCTGCGCGTGGAAACTGTAGACAAACAAACGACGTCAGAATAACGAGTTCATCGCAGGTTAAGTAGAATATCTCGAAATTTGGAGAGGAATGAGTCGAGTCCCCTTCCGCTTAATCCCCGCTCGGGCGCATCGCAAAGCGGTCTGCGAAATGATGGGCTGCGGGACTCGCTCTTTAGGTGTCGGGAAAGTAACTTACGTTCCCTGCTTGCCAGTGAAGCCCTGGAAGATGACCTTGGTGTCGCTGTTGATGCGAAGATTGTTGATGGTGCTGGCGTAGGGGGAAGCGTTAGAGCTGTAGCTGCGCTGGGCGAGCTGGCGCAGGAGGTTGCCCGCGGGCTTTGATTGTCTGAAGGCCTGCATTTTGCTGTGTGTATGCTGCAGACAGGAATATTGGGGGGAAATTCGCAGTGGTAGCGGCCGGAAAGGGGACGGGAGGAGGTCAGTGGAAATTCAACGGTAAATGTTGTCGGTATCTTTGGTTCACAAGGACGAGTGCGCCGTCATTTCTCCAACAAACAACCATGTCCCAAAAATGGCTCCAGCCTTGGCAGCTTCAGGGAACCAACAGTATCCCCATCTTTGACAGCAGGGATCCACACCGCCCCCATTGGCCGGCAATCTAGGTCCCTGCCGCGACGGCGGTAGTGTTTTTCCGTTGTCCGGGTACGCCTTGCGGCAAACCTGAAAAACGCCCCCCACATTAGGCCGATCCAAACCGGCTCAAGAGCAGGAAACGGTGCTGAGCTAGGTTCACACCACGGGATCAGGAGGGGGTGTAATCAAGCTCCTTATCGATCAACTTGCCCCGCCAAATAATATTGAAGCTTTGACAGCCTGGAAACCAACCATAAACTGACGAGAACGACAAAAGACGATACATTGCGCCGACGCCCATCACGGACCGATACCCAGCCGCCGAGGCTCGATTGAACGGGAAAGCAAACACAAAATGGTGACGGCAACTGTTACCACTACCACTCGCAAGAAGGATGCGAATCTCCCCCCAGAAAACGAGCGCTATCTTCGGTGTTGCGCAGATGTCGCCAACGCCCTCATCGAAGATCACGAGGCATCCAGAGACCCGAGCAAGCCCAGGAAGGATATCAATCTCAACAGTCTACGGTCCAAGTTTGCGAAGAAGCACAAGCTCAACAATGTGCCACCACTTACAGCCATTATCGCCGCCGTCCCTGAACACTACAAGAAATATATTCTCCCAAGGCTGATCGCAAAGCCCATCCGAACATCGTCAGGTATCGCTGTAGTGGCGGTCATGTGCAAACCTCACAGATGCCCACACATCGCATACACGGGAAACATCTGCGTGTACTGCCCCGGCGGCCCAGATTCCGATTTCGAGTACAGCACACAGTCCTACACCGGATATGAACCAACCTCTATGCGCGCCATCCGTGCACGATACGACCCCTTCGAGCAAGCCCGCGGCCGTGTTGATCAGCTCAAGGCCCTAGGACACTCCGTCGACAAAGTAGAATACATCATTATGGGTGGCACCTTCATGTCCCTCCCTGAATCCTACCGCGACGAGTTCATTTCTCAACTCCACAACGCCCTCTCCGGATACGGCACTCCCAACGTCGACGAAGCCGTCCGCGCCGGCGAGCAAAGTAGCATCAAATGCGTCGGCATCACCATCGAGACTAGACCAGACTACTGCCTCGCCAGCCATCTAACGGATATGCTCCGCTACGGCTGCACCCGCCTCGAAGTCGGCGTGCAGTCGCTATATGAAGACGTAGCTCGTGACACCAACAGAGGACACACCGTCGCCGCCGTTGCAGAGACATTCTGCCTATCCAAAGACGCTGGCTTCAAGGTCGTCTCCCACATGATGCCTGATCTCCCCAATGTAGGCATGGAGCGCGATCTGGACCAGTTCAAGGAATACTTTGAGAGCCCCGCCTTCCGCACCGATGGCCTGAAGATCTATCCCACTCTAGTCATCCGCGGGACGGGTCTTTACGAACTATGGCGGACGGGCAGATACAAGGGCTACACCCCCAACGGCCTAATCGACCTCGTCGCCCGCATCCTCGCCCTTGTTCCCCCATGGACGCGCATCTACCGTGTTCAGAGAGATATTCCCATGCCCCTCGTCACTTCTGGTGTGGAGAATGGCAATCTGAGAGAGCTTGCCCTGGCAAGAATGAAGGATTTTGGCACGTCCTGTCGTGACGTCCGCACGCGTGAAGTGGGTGTAAATGAAGTCAAGAACAAGATTCGCCCCAACCAGATCGAGCTCGTGAGGAGAGATTATACCGCCAATGGGGGGTGGGAGACGTTTCTGGCTTATGAGGACCCCAAGCAGGATATCCTTGTAGGCTTGCTGCGATTGAGGAAGTGCAGTGAGAAGTACACCTTCAGACCAGAACTCACCGGGCAGCCGACGAGTTTGGTCCGGGAGTTGCATGTTTATGGTATGGCAGTACCGGTGCATGCGAGGGATCCGAGAAAGTTTCAGCATCAAGGCTTTGGAACGTTGCTGATGGAGGAGGCGGAGAGAATCGCGAGGGAGGAGCATGGAAGTGAAAAGTTGAGTGTTATTTCGGGTGTTGGTGTGAGGAGTTACTATAGGAAATTGGGTTATTGGTTGGATGGGCCGTATATGAGCAAGTGGCTGGATGGCAGGCCGGGGCCGGAGGAGTAGATGGAAGAGGGCCACCACATTGTGGTGACGATGGCTTCAAATGGGCTACAGAGCATTTGAATGACGTCCATTTTTTTCTTTTGACGAAAGCATGGGAGGGAGATCGTTATGACTGAAAAGAAACGGCGTTTTATACCTATACCAGTTGCATGTAGTTGTTGGGTCACAAATGCAAAGGGTTTTTGATGTGACGTTGGCTCACCAGCCTCATAACCCAGCCACAGTCAGCCACAGGTGACCAGAGCTTCTCATTCCACCCCCTTTCTGGTGCCGGTCCCCCTGCCGTGTGGGATATCTGTCGAATGTCTATTTTCATATTCACTGGGGCATTCGAGAAATATCAATAGCTTACTGGATCAATTGTTTGCTACAATTTGGTGAGTAGGTGCTGATCTGGCGTCAACATTATTCTGGGAAGGCCCCAAGATTGAGCCCCCGTTGCTGGCTCGTCTCGAGCCCAAAGACCACATCGTGAAGGCATGATTCAGGAAGGATATTCCGAAATTTCAAAAGCAGATATACTTAGCACAAACCATCTCTATAGTCGCTAGGTTTTCCCTCGATAATCTCCCCGTCGGACATTTGCCAATGCTGATAACAAGCTTGAACAGCAGTGGTGGTTAGTATCCTAATAGACTAGTTTGTGTTTGTAGATGAGCAAATGCCATGGGCTCAATGTCGTCACTTTATGCTTGTTTGGAAAAGCCGGAATCTAGTCCAAAAGCCCACTAGCGAAAGGTGTTCTTGGACCGCCAAGACGGACGAACGCTGTCTTCTACTTGACTTGGCCATGGCGGTACGGAAAGACATACAGACTAGTCGGTGGCAGATAAGCGAAGGGGAACGTGGTAGGGCTGAGAGCTTACTTTTTCGTTAATTAGGCGACTGATGATCATGCTGACATGGGACGGAGTTTTGGACGACCTTGACCACTGCAGTTTCCCATCTCTCGGCGGGAGACTAGTTAACTAGCCGACGTGAACTGGCGATGTTGTGACTGGAGGAGGCTGCGGCGTGGGATGATAGAGGCTCGAGAGCTTCCAGGCAGAAGGATTCGGGTTGTTGTTGGGCGAATCAATATCACTGAATAATGATTGCGTGCTCTTGAGGGCATACGTGATGGAATCATCGACGCTCAAAAAGGCATAGGTAAGTCTTGGGCTCGTGAAGAGAGCTGTGTTCATCCTATGATCGTGGACAGAATCTGGTAAGAACATTAGCGAACGGCGTTTATCCCACGACAGCTGTGAAAAGGCACAGCGAGCGTGAAGAGGGTCAGAGATTGGGGTTGGTAGGGAAAAGAAAGTATAAAGGGGGCATCAAAGGCCTCTCAACAATATCTCTTCACCAGCATCTAACACCTCGTCCTCCATCTCAGCTCCGATATCTCACTCATAATCAGCCACTTTCTCCTTCCCAACCTCACCACCACCACCATGCGCCTCATTATGAACCTCAAAGTCGCCCTCGCCCTCGGCACTCTCCTCCTCGGAGCCGAGTGCGCGCCTGCTGCCACTCCCGCCGAGGCCTCCTCCGTCTCAAAAGACACCACCACAACCACCACAGATAAAGTCTTCAAAATCCACACCAACGAGTTCGTCAAGTACTTCCCCCCCGGCTCGGAAATCCCATCATCACTCTCCACCGCCCCCGCGGCTGCCGGCAAGCTCAAGCTCAAGCTGCGCCACCCTTCCTCCTCTTCCGAGCCTGAGTCCTCCAAGAACGAAGCCAATGTCCTGCAAAAGAGAGGAGACTACTGCGGGCACTCGTCCTTCCACAGCGTGTGGAGCTACGACTCCCCGTCGACTGGCGACTGCTGGCAGATTTACCACAACATCGCCGGTGGCGGTCAGTGGCAGGTCTGGACTTCTGCTCATCGAACTCTTGTTTCGTACGGCGGGTGCGCCTTTGGTGTCGAGATTGATCAGGACTTTATCTCATTTCAGTATGTGGGTGCGTGGGACATTCGCGACTTGATTCGGGATTCCATCAACAACTACGCGTCGGGAGGCAAGGTTGGGACGGGGGGGAAGATGACTTGTGGTGTCAAGCATACGGAGTGGGGTCTCTTCTAGATGGGCGGTCGGTTGTTGTGTAAAGAGAGCGTTGATCGGGAATATTTGATGGGATGGAAGAGATTTCGGGGTATGGTGATGACGGTTCTGGTTGGATTTCGAGTTCGCGTTAATCTTAACCATGTAGTTATGTATAAGTAGCTAGCTAGAGTGTCAATATAAGCAGCGAGGGTCAAGAATGTGCGGCTACAATATGTTCAGACTTTCAGGTAACCAGATATCAGTGGCTCGTGTGTCCATTCTGACGCAAATAGAAGGCGGGTATCAACCTTGTCGAAGGTAGGAGATTGCAAGAATCGGGAAGAGGTTGCTGATGTCGACCTGACTTGTCCATTGCCAAGCCCCTCTGTCCTGGTGCTCAATGGTCAAAAGAGAAGCAGGAAAGATTATTGGGCACTTTCGAGAGACAAGCAAGAATGCGCGGAAAAGGAGTTGTAAGAGCTTTAAAGTTGGACGATCGTAGATAGGTACCTAGGACTGGTTTGGCCCTTGGTATGTGATTGATAGCCTAGGTAGAGATAGCGAGAGGGGAAGTGCCAGTGGGTGCCATGGTTAAAAGTCATGTAGGGCAATGGCAGTGGAAGAGGGACTGATGGGCTGTCTGAGAGTGGGTGCCAGTTAGGCAGGAAAGATGGAGCGGTTGGCAGGACCGACAGGGAGCTGGCACTGCCAGGGTTATCGCCTCAGCCTCGAATCTTCCGTTTCCTATAATCTCCATCTCGTATACCGTTGGACATCAATGAGCTCAACTCTTTTTATATTAGCTTATCAGAAAAATGCTGTTTTAGTCTCATTTCCTCTTGCAAATATCCCCGAACTGCAATTTTTTCCGCACAAAGCAGCCCAGGTGGTCAAAAGTCAAAATGCAGACATTTCAAGGCCGTGATGCTTGACAAAGATGCATCAGTGGTGTTCACGTCGCGGTTGATAAGCTGTTTCGAAACTCATTGATAGGCCAGTGTCGATAGGCAACGGTCTCAAGGCCGACGTGATAGCTGGTCACCAAGCTCCGAACCAAGAGTGGTGTGGCATTGCTCCATTCTCTTGAGCTTGCTAGGCACAAGCGGTACAAAATTTCAGCTGCATTTACCCTTGCTATGTACTCCTAAGTATCTTGATCGTTAATCTAGCCTGGTCATATACATGTAGATGTACACGGAAACTTGGCTAACCCCCCTGAGACATCCACAAATATTCATCCAGACAGCCTTACAGCCGCCACCAGCTGTAACGGTGAACCAACAAACTACGTTTTCTGTCCCCATGATCCATCCTATTCCCTGTCTCCCCTCTTTCTTCTGTCACTCCTCCTTCCTCCTCCCCTCGTTGCTCGTTGACTGGCACCCAACTTCCAAGTCTGAAGTCTCTACAGCCAAGCTGCTGGAAATGGTGGCGTTTACAGAGCTGTGGGAAGACCCGAGCATACTTTTGAAGGTGGAAGGCCAAAATACATCCGCTGAGCCCATAAAATCTTGACGGATTCCGTTCACAGAGGGATCTTGTTGCCTGAACACAGCCTGGAGTTCATTGGGAATTGCTAGCGTAAGTGCACTGGAGTCAGCCAGAAAAAATGAAGATGCATACTGGACAGTGTGAGACAAGCTAGTGAAGAGAGAAGCTTTACCGTTTAGAACGTTGTTAAACGTTTCGCTCCAGGCACCAATATGCATCAACTCCGGCTCTCTGCCATCATCTTGAGGAGCAGCTGTGGCTGAGTTCACCCGTTAGCATATACCTCAAGCCATTATCTCATCAGAAGTACCCACCCATTCTGATACAGATTTATCGTAAAGGTTGGTGACAATGAGAGTGAGAAATTTTCCAGAGAGAAAACTCTTTAGCAAGTCATATTTATATCTATGTTGGTTGACTAGTTACTTACTCTGGCAGCTCTCAACAACAATACGTCTGTTTGTCGAGTGCTTCATTTGATAGCTCATATTACTTCACTGCAGGTATCCGTTCAGGTTCTGTCCTGCGATTATCTGGGCTAGAAAAATCGTTGAAGATGTTTGAGCGAAATCGGGGAAGCATAGGGTGCCGGTATGGCAAAAGAAAAATCACCAAGCCCGCATGCTTTTGCTAGGGTTGAAGATGGCAACTTGACAGCCAGGATAGAGGAATCTTCCCCATAACCTCTTGTCAGCGGATTAGAGACACGATGGCGATCGTCGCTCCGTTTCCCCTTGGTTGAGGGACACGTTGATTTGCCTGGCCATCAGTACGGTCCCTATACCCAGGTGGTACCTCAGGGGCTACTTTAGGTACTTTTTAGACACATGTTGGCTCAGAGAGCGTTCTACAAAAAGATTACGCTTTGACGAACTAATCCCAACAAAATTACGTGTGCAGCATTGTACGTACTTGCAATGTACCTTGCCTGGCGGGTGTGGTAGATGGTGGTTGCTGGTTCTTCGGCCACACCCTGCAACATGACTTTACGGAAAACGGCTTCGGGAAATTGCTTTCTTGTCCCCAGATGCAAAAGAAAGGGAACCTTAAGTTCTCGGAGTCGCCGAAAAGAAAGACAGTGAAAACACCTTATCATAGATGCCCGTCGGGATCTTCCCATTCAGTGCACACTTGCAAGAACCAAAATACATACCACACTGTTAAGGTACATCACCATGACGCCTGTCTTTCAGAAAACGGTAGTAGCATGAGTCATTAGCTAAAACTTGCCAATCATTCACACCCTGTATTTCTGCCTCCCTCAGGCTCCTGGGGTGAATAGACAGCTACATGTAAGTGGGTGGCACAGTTGCCAGACTTTTAACTACCTGGTTGCAATTTTTGGCCGGTGTAGCTCGTTCAAGCCGCACTCGCTTACCGCATGTGCCAATGAGAATTTGGAATCAACCGCCAACAACCAAACGCTCGGGTCCGGACCTGGAGATGCCGCTGAAAATTGCAATCGCTGACTCCAAGAAGCGAGTAATAAAGCGAACGTATGCCTGAGGGAGTGCTGGAAATGAAGCCAAGAAGAGTTGCGGCCGACAGCTAGGTATGTGATGCAGCCGAGACTGCGGCCACGTCCAGGTTGGTGTGCGCAAACGAAAGAAAGGGAGGGAAAAAAAAAAGGCTGAAATAGATGGGGGACTCACTGTACAGGATTAGGTAACCCATATTTAGATTTCCATTCTCCGTAATGGGCACAAACTCCTCAGACTACCGAAGCGGTACCCCCCCAGACCGCACTTAGTTGGCCGTCACCCTCCCCCCCCCCAAAACCCGCACACGACAGAGAGCGAGCCAATCGAAGGCCAAAGAAATGGGAGATTATCTACCGGATGGCGGATCCCTTCCCCGTTGCGGGGGGGGGGGGGGGGGGGGGGGGGGGGGGGGGGGGGGGGCGGGGGGCGGGGCGGGGGGGGGGGGGCGGGGGGGGGGGGGGGGGGGGGGGCGGGGGGGGGGTGGGG